>VUQI01056798.1:0-12108 GCA_015106735.1 Paratilapia polleni
TTTCTGTAATGGTTAATCCACCAGTATGCACAAGCTCTTTAATCAAAATGATATTTTTAATGCTAAAATATAATTATTGTTGTTATCCATGAATTTTGAAATTGAAAATCTACTGCTTTACAAAAAAGCAGAAAAAAAGAGTAAAGCACATTATTATTTTTGATTAAGATGCCAAATTATAGTTATTTACTTGCATTCCTGAACAGAAAAATTGGTTTTAGTGGTTGAATGTTATGCTTGATTAACTTCTGACTTCTCAGAAGTCCAGTGTGCCAGCTCAAATTTGGGTATGAAAACATGAATTCAGTTTGAAATTCCTCACTCCTGTTCAAAAATGGTAAAATGTCGAGAACTCACTGAAAAGGAAAGTCCACATTAAAGCACTTTGTAATGCTGGATGGTCTTACTCATTTTTATGACAGGTGGACTAATGTTTGTTAACCCTCTGAGGTGAAAGGCAAAACAGACTTTTTTAGGTGTATCAGTTAGAATGATTATTTTCTTTGTTCACTGATTACCAAGACTTGGGAGAACAATTTAATAAAAAACAAAAATGACATATTCTGAAAGCCTAGGGTTAGACTTACATGTCCTTAGACCTCAGAGGGTTAAGCACTGTACCTGATGGTCAAATCCTCTCTGTCACAAAATTAGCTCTGCAAAGGTGGAAGAAAGGACCACAGTTAGATTCCTCATCACCTGACCTGAGAAATAAATAAACACAATGAAAAGGATTTAGATCCTATGAGCTATTAGGGCTGCTCGATTATGGCAAAAATCACAGTCACTATTATTTTGGACACAAATTGTAATCTTGATATTTAACTAGATTATTCATTAAGTTAACATCTTGCATTTAGTGAACTTCTGTCTTTTTACTGGGACATTTCCTAAAATTTAAATATAATTTAAATGAATGAGTAAATAAAAACAATAAACATATGGAGGGGGACACAGTGAAGATGGAGCTTCACAACATGCCCACAAGGGGCTGAAAGATGGTGAGGCAGCCAGTGGCATTGATGGAACCCATTAGATGGCTCAGACAATGTGGGATCCTTGGGCTCAGGCTGCTGGAGCTGTGCAGGGCATGCTGGCTTCTCGGCCTCAGGCTGCTGGAGCTGCTGAGAGGACTCAGGATACTCAGAAGACTCAACCAGCACAGGCACAGCAAACAAAGTCTCTGGGTAAACTGACTCAGAAGAGGGCTCAAGACTAGCCACTCTCATTACACAGCTTGCCCAGAGTTAAATGGACTGGTACTTATATAGCGCTTTTCTACTCAGTTTTGTGTACTCAAAGCGCTTTATCACCCAGTCACACATACATTCATACAGCACTTTTATCTACACTTAACTGCTTACGAACATTCACACACACTCACACTCCGATGAATGCATCGGGAGCAACGTGGGGTTCAGTATCTTGCCCAAGGATACTTCGGCATGCAGACTAGGGGAGCCAGGGATCGAACCACTGACCTTCCGATTAGTAGACGACTCGCTCTACCTCCTGAGCCACAGCCGCCCCAACAATCGATCGACTGGCAAACGTGGCCCGCCCTCGTGCCGGCGCTTTCGGGGGGTCAGTTCCTCCGGCCCGCAGGCTCGCCTCTAGCCCCCGGCGGGGGTGCCGCGCTTCCCCCCCATGCGCAACCGCTCGGTAGCGAGACCCAGACGCCCCGTCTGTCCCAGGTGTCTTACGACGGACCCCCCGTCACAGGGAGGTGGTCCACTCCGCTCCCCGCCCAGCCGATGGGGGCCCTCCGGCAAACACGGTTTCTCAAACCCTGCCACCCTCCGGGGCCGGGTGTCCCCCAGCCACAGGTGCTGGGGCCGGTCCACCACCACGCTGCGTTTCCGAAAAAGCCTCGCCCTTGTCAGCCCCGCCTCGTCAGGCCTTCGAGGGCTCACTTAGCCCCCAGTGCGAGCGCGGCTGCCTGAGGGGCTACCAGCCAGTAGCATATGCTTGTCTCAAAGATTAAGCCATGCAGGTCTAAGTACACGCGGCCGGTAAAACGAAACTGCAAATGGCTCATTAAATCAGTTATGGTTCCTTTGATCGCTCATCCGTTACTTGGATAACTGTGGCAATTCTAGAGCTAATACATGCAAACGAACACTGACTTCCGGGTATGTGTGCATTTATCAGACCCAAAACCCATGCGGGGTGTCCCTCCGGGGGCGCCCTGGCCACTTTGGTGACTCTAGATAACCTCGAGCCGATCGCTGGCCCTGCGTGACGGCGACATCTCATTCGAATGTCTGCCCTATCAGCTTTCGATGGTACTTTATGTGCCTACCATGGTTACCACGGGTAACGGGGAATCAGGGTTCGATTCCGGGGTTAGCCATCACTGGCTTGCTCAGGGTTAAACAGCACAGCTTCAGTCTTTAGAGCATCCTTTAGTGGCTCAAACTACACTGGTTTAGTCTCTGGGGAGGCACCGTGCAGAGCAGCAGTCACTTGAGGGACCGACACGGGAAACACAGGGGCTCAGGCAAAACAGTTGTTTGGAGGATCCTGGTCCTGGGTGCAGGGACAGGCTGGGGCCTAGCAACCTCCCTCCTCAGAGTAGGGATGGGTTTGGGCCCGGCGTTGGCTAACCCAGGTGGAGAAGCAGATGTGTACCTGGCAGCCCTCGTCCTCAGTGCAGGAACAGGGATGGTCCTGGCGTCGGTTGCCCTTGGAGCAGGCCAGGGCCTGATGTCGACTGATCCAGGTGGAAACACTGACATGGGCCTGGTGACCCTCGTTCTTGGTGTGGGGACTGGCCTGGACCTGGTCAACCTTGTCCTTGGCACTGGGACCAGAGGGGAGCTGGCCTGGGCTTCAGGCGGCATGATTTCTGTTGGGCCAGGCAGCTCAGACGAGGCTTGTGTGCAGGGTTGCTGCAGCTCAGATGAGGCTTGGGTGCAGGGTTGCTGCAGCTCAGACAAGGCTTGGATTCATGGTTGCTGAGGTGGTGATGAACAGTGTCGCTGAGGACCACATTACCCTTAGAGGACTTGGAGGAAGCGGGCTCAGGCAAGCAGGTGGCAGACATTGCAGCAGGTGGGTGGCTAGCTGGCTGCAAACTTATCCAGCCCATTGCAACCTCAGGTAGAGGAAGACACTGTGGACTGGGCACCCGGGACGCATGGTGTCCCCCAGGACCACGCCTTCCAGTGGGGGGCCCTCATGGCCAGGCTAGTCCCCCTGAAGATTGGCTCATAATCAGGGATGAGCCAAGGTTTTAAATCCATAGTCCTTTCCAAAAACAACAGAGCCACCTGCATCATTCAGGTGCCTTGTTATCTGCTGGGTCCATGGTCTGGTCAGAGCACACTGTCATAAATTGCAAAATACGAACCCAAATGCAGACTCTCAGGCAAAACTTAAGAAACAAAAAACGAACCATTATTTTGACAGATCACTGGGAGAATACACAAAATCCAAAACTAGAGACATGCAGGTGAGATTAACACACAAATAGACAAAGACCAAGGGGAAGACACCACTATATACAGTGCCTTGAAAAAGTTATCATACCCCTTAAACTTTTCTACATTTTGTCACGTTACAACCACAAACTTAAGTGCATTTTATTGGGCTTTTATGTGATAGACCAACACAAAGTAGCGCATAATTGTGAAGTGGAAGGAAAATGATACATGGTGTTCAAATTCTAACACATGAATATGCTTTGCTCTAAACCATTCCATTGTATCTCTGGCTGTATGTTTATGGTCATTGTCCTGCTGGAAGATGAACCTCCACCCCATCCCTGCTGAAGAAAAGCATCCCACACCCTCACTTTGTGTATTTGGTATTCATAACACCAGGGTGCCTATGAACGTGTCCATATTTCACCACTGAAAATATAGACAACACAGATCCAGAACAATTTATCCCACCATTTTAAAGAGTATTTTCATATTTTTCCATAAACAGTACTATCTTACTTTAGAAGAATATGAAAAATACAGTACCTTTTGTGTGAGAGGAAAAACACTGCAGAAATGATCATTAACAACTGACATGTACTTATGTGTGTAGAAGTCCAAACATTATCACACGTTTCATTAGCTATTACCTTTTGTGCTCATGATGCCCTCTAAGCAGCAGCATTTCTGTGATTAGCTGCAAGGGAGAGATGACCATTTTCTCTCAGCTGTGAGTAGCTGAGAGAAAATGAAAAGATGAAGGACTTTCCTGGACATAGATACCTTAGATACCAGACCTTCTCTGTTACTGTACTAGCATTGGTCTCAGTATGTTCCTAGAAAGCCTCACATCTGGATGACTGAGTGTGAGAAGAAAGTAAATGCTTTTTGAGAAAACACCAATTATGCAATTATAAAATATGACATTTGGCTAAGATATATCAATTTGCTTACCAAATAGGGATGATGCTAGATTCAATCTACTATAGGATATTAAATAGTAAACTCATCATGCTTTTTCACCAATAATGGTTTTGGTAGTAAGAACAAATGGTTGAGGAAAGTTGTAAGCATATAGTCTGTTATTAAAAATGTCCCGAGTGGCATGATCTCTGAGTCTTGGACTCAGGGATTTTGGTTCTTTGTTTCTTTTGAAGTTTAGATTATCAGTGTTGTTTCTTTTCTTCATGTTTTATTTATTAACCCTCCCCAGTGGCCCTTGTATATATTTGAGACTTGCATTTTTGGTTCTTTTGAATTGGGGTTTTCTGTACATCTAGGTTCTAGTTAGTACATTATTAAGAGTTCACCCATCCATCCATCCATCCATCCCAGCTGCCATAGAACAAGAGGCAGGGTACACCCTGTACAGGTCGCCAGTCTGTCGCAGAGCTAACTATTCATAAGAGTTGTTGTTTTTAATTCCCTTGTGTTTACAAGTTTTGTTTATTTTCTAATGCTTTGTATGAGTTCTTTATGGGTTATTTTCTAGCCTTGTTATTTAAGTCCGATCACCTTTATTCCTTTATTTGTTGAGTCTTCAGTTATTACTTTTGTTACTGATCACTTTGTGGAGTTTATTTTTAGTTAGTTTCCTCTACGCTGTTTTTCTGTCTCTCCATCAGTCTTCTCTGTTTGTCTTTTGTCTTTCAGTGTTTCCCCATCTTCCTGTGTCTTCCCCTGTGTTGAGTTAATCTTGTTTCCCCATTTAGTTGTGTCTTATTTCCTATATTTCCTGTTTTCTTGATTATTTTGAGCTGTGTTTGACTTCAGAAGGAAGAGGCTGGCTACACAATAGGTTATGTAGCCGCCCTAAAGTGGATGATCACAGAATTCTTTCACTGGTTAAGAAAAACTCCTTCACAATATCTAGCCAAGTCAAGAACACTGAAAGAGGTACATGCATCATTGTCAAAGTCTTTAATCAAGAGACACCTTCATGAATGTAAATACAGAGTTTTTATGACAAGATACAAGCCACTGGTTACACTCAAGAACAGGAAGGCCAGATGAGACTGGCAACGTCTTTTAGATGTTTTCTGGCAGTTAGGGAAAAAAAAATCTTTGGATAGATGAAACCAAGATTAGCTTGTGAGGAGAAAAGTACAGTGACAGAAAGGAAAACCTCAGGATCCAAAGCATTCCACATGATCTGTCAAACATGGTGGAGGCAATGTAATGGCACGGGCATGCATGGACTGCCCCTGGAACCAGGTCATGAGTGTTTATTGATGATGTGACTGCTGATAGGAATAGGAGGATGGATTCTGAAGTGCACAGGGCTATGCTCTCTATACTTTCACCTTCAGGATAATGACCCAGAGCATACTGCAAAAGCAACCCAAGAGTTTTTCAAGGCAAAGAACTTAGATATTCTTCAATGGCCAAGTCAGTCACCTGATCTTAGCCCAACAGAGCAACTTTTCATTCACTGAAGACAAAATTGAGGGGAGAGGGCCCCACCAAGCAGCAACCGAAAGCAGTTTCAGGAATGGTCTGACAGAGCACCTCAGGGGAGGAAATACAGCATTTGGTGATGTCCATGGGTTCTAGACTTCAGGCAGTCATTGACTGTAAAAGATTTTCATCTAAGTATTAAAAACAATCCTTGTATTTAAAATTATGTTAGTTGGGCCAATTACTTTTGAGCCTCTGAAAATGGAGGACTGTGTATAAAAATGGCTGTAATTCCTAAACAGTTAACACAAAGCTTTTGTTAAACCCCTTGAATTAAAGCACTTCAATACAATCTTGACTCTTTGATTCAAAATCCACTGTGGTGGTGTACAGAGCCAAAATGACATGACATGACATGAATGGCATTGTCCAAAAACATATGGACCTAACTGTACATGAGAAGTGAGCAAGTTTTGAATGTGTGTTTGATGTGTTTAAAAAATACAGATAAAGACTGTTTATAGTTTAATAATCTTTCTTTCTACAAAATAAATTAGATGCAGGGTCGTGTGTTTCATAGTTTGAGATATCAGTCCTTCAAGATATGATAAAAATACAGATTTTATGATCAGTTTATTTTCATGTAATATGGCTGTGCAATAATGAGATGAGATTTGATTGAGTGCAATTAATAATATTCCTTGTACTGTATGTGTGTTGGACAGAAGGCAGCTTCTTGGGCAGCCAAGTGTTATTTTTGGCTTGACCTTAACAATCCTGCATGCAAAAGACGCCTGTGTGTGTGTGTGTGTGTGTGTGTGTGTGTGTGTGTGTGTGTAAGAGTTTCCAAAGCCACAACAGTTTGTGATGATGAAAAACATTAAAGTGCAATTCTTCAAAAGCAGCAGAGTGTGGGGGGAGAAATGAAGAATAGTTTGACCAAAGCTCCCCTCTGACTGATCACTGCAGACAACAAAGACTGGAGCCTCAGGGGCCACGCTTCAAGGAACAAGCCATCCTGAAAAAGTTCCCTGGATCCCTATTTGTGTGTGTGTTGTGTTGGGGGGGGTATGTATAGTGGGGATGGTCGGGACCACACAAAAACCCTGTCAGGTCACATGACCGAGGCGGGGATATATAGTGCTTTTTGATTGGTTAGAAAGGGAAGTCACAGAACCAGGTCTATAGTCCCATTGTCTAACTGTGAAGCTTGTATGTATGTGTCTGCGGTTGTGTTGGAGGAGGTGGAAGGCGTTGTAACACAGGGAGGGACCAGCACAGCATTTTTCATTCACAAGCAGAAAAACGCCTCCATCATAGAGTGACCTTGACTACTCTAGCAGAACAGCAAGCGCATCCGAGCACCTCTCTCACTCTAAGTGGGTGCATTTCAGAGAAGGCAAACAACCACATAAACATTTTGTCTATTTAAAAACACTGACAGTGTTGAGGTTATGAAACTGGCCTTCATTGAAAATAACAAAAAAACCAAAACAACCCAAAAAAACCAACAACAACAAAAAAACAAACCAATACCAGGACAGGGAATAAGTTATGACAAGCTCCAGCTTTAAACTATGTAACCAATCGAACCATGTCCCTGCAGGGCAAATCAATAACTCTGCTCTTCCAAATGCCTGCTAATCTGGCTCACTGAAACCCTGTCACCGAGATAAAAAATAATCTTAACAAAAGCAGCAGTTGGATAATCAAATTGCTTCCTGTAATGTTAAAAAAAAATCTTAAAAAGGTAAAAAAAAAAAAAAAAATTCTTCAAAATGAGTTCAGCAAGGTCAGGCTAAAGCAATCTCCCAATTGCACAGTTTAGTAATAAAAAGCCCTGAAATTTCTCTTCCTAAAATGCTAAAATTATAGGCCAGACAGCAGGAAAGAAATGCACCAGACAAAAGGTTATTACAGAAAACATGCGTACACAACCAAAAGCAGTGCACACAAGCTGGAGACAACAGACGTAACACCGTCTTTTATATTCTCCTCTATGAGGTTTCCCATTCATAAAACACAGATAGTATTTATCTCTTCCCAGCTAAGTGAAAACTGCTCTTGAAGGATTTTCATCTCTCAAAAGGATTATCATTGCTCACGAGGAAGAAAATGTTGGTACAGCTTCTGTGTGCTAAACAGAAAACAAAAAGACAGATGCTTTGGGAAGTTACTTGCACACTCAGGATCCCACGAAGCTGCAAAGAGAGCACATGCACTCTGTCAACCAGGCATGAGCTAAGTGTACATCTCAGAATGGAGCAGTGGGGATTATGCAAGAACAATACTGTAGCTAAAGGCTTAGTTTCACTAATTTTAGAGAGAAAAGAGGGCAGTGCTGCCCTCAAGCATGGGCAGTATGGGAATGTTATGCTAATTACTGTAAGTGTTAGTCTTCATATGTCACGCGGCCCACCTTGCCAATACAAGCAATGAGCACAGATGAAGACATTGCAACCCAGGACATACAAGCATGATTTTATACCACTTATATTTTTGCAATAATTATATTTTAATTATTGCTGTTTTTTACTGGTAAAACTCAGAGTGCCTTGGAATATGCAATGTAGAAATTTCTGGTTGTTCCAAGGTTAATGACAATAAAACATCAACTAGTCAAGAGTACACGTTGTGTTTCAGTCCTTCGAGAAACAAGTCTTGCCATTCTTGGTGGCACCTCTTATTTGGGCAGTTATTTTAAAGGCATTGTCTAACTTTGATTTCAGTGGTCACCAGAGCAGTACAATTCTACAGCTTACATACTGGTCCACAAACTACTTGTGAGGATATAAAATCCTGTTCGTATTAGTGTTGTCACGATACTGGAATTTTTATCTTCGATACAATACTTTAAAAAGTACTGGTCTTCTGTATCTTTTCAGCACCAAAGGGAAAAACTGCCACAACGCTGAGGGCATACACATTTTGGTTATTTTTTCAAATGAGAAATATAACAAGGCTATTACATGACAGTGAGTTACATAAACAAAACTGGTCATGGAGACTTTCTAACACCATAACAAAATCCTCATCAGGTGGCGTGTGAAGAAGCGAGTGAAGAGAAGGAGCGATCGCTGTCTTCTTCGACGGCTAAGGTGAGGTGTGTCTCTGGCTGTTGGTATTGGTTTGGAAAATGACAATTAGCTAAAGATTAGCTATCTTTTTAAACAGTTAAATCAAACTATAAAATTGCACCATATTATATATTAAAAAATGGACTTAGATGAGACTCTAATAGTCCAATGCAAAAAGCATTTCAGTCTTTAGGTTTTAAAATAAAAGGTTACTGTTAAGCTGATGACTACAAAGCTTTTTCAGACCTGCTTGCTTACATATTATGGGCTTAACTCCCTCTGCTCTCAGTGCTGGCAGGGTTGGCATGTGGTCCACTGAATCAAATGGGATGTGAAGGACTGGGCATCCCGGGTCAGGGAATTTCCATTGCAAATGACTGTTGAGCTGCTAAGGCAAGGCCTTCTTTTTGTTCAACATTTAGACAAACATACAAACCAGGATTTCAGACGGTATTGTATCAGTGTCGGGGGGCCCACACAGATGTGCACATAGGAAGCTGCTGAATATTCTTCTCATGCTTGGATTGCATTGTAAAGTTTCCCATGAAGCTTTAATTAACTGTTTCTAGGGGTTATTTGTGTTGCTCAAACACATAGTTATGATAGTATGACAACATAAACACTATACACTGCTACTAAAGCAGCATTTTTGCATGCTTTCGATTACAATTTTAAGGTTACGTTGTCAGGTATGGTTGTGATAGGATCCCATTAATTTTTGGAGGGGGCAATAGAAAAGTTTTGCGGCGTTATCATGCACTGCTACAAATGTGGAAAAATACTGTTTGAAAATGTGACATTTTTATTGTTCTTAACAAATAATCAGAATATCTTCTTTGATTAAGACTTTGTTTTGCTTTGTTTTGTCTTTTGTTTTGTCTTTTTTTAGTGTTTCTTCCTCTCTCTTACTGACAGACACACGTTACTTCTATTTTTGTTTCGGGCTCATTCTGACTGTGAAAAGCTCGTCATGCCGTGCACCACAGCTTTGTCATTTACTGGTATAATGTGGGGACAAATTAGAAGCACTTGGTTTAATGCGTAAGAGCTATTTGCTGTTCCCCAACGACTGCAGAACTGTTGCCATGTAAAAATGAATTGACATAAAATTATGAATAAATGAATCATGCAGCACTATTGTTACATTTCAGTCATTAGTATTTCCACAGATTTCAAAATAATATCAGCAATATACATTTTCAATAGAATATCAATAGAATGGGCCAATTCTAAGTACTTGGTACAAAGCGATTTAGGAGAAAATGCAAAAACCAACAAAAAAAACAAACCAAACCAAAAAAATAAATAAAATATTGCACATGGTTCATTTGACATTTCCAGTTCTGGTTTCCACTGCAATTCAAATGGGCTGTTTCTGTTTTTGTAGCTTTAAATACAAGTCAGCTGCTGCTGAACATGCCCCTTTCAGGAAGATATCTTTGAATGACAGAAAAGAGCAGCCAGTGGGTGCAGCACAGCATATGCAGTTGACCACATGGAAGTCGACATAGATGTGAATGAGACATTCATTGTTGTGCAATGCAGAGCAGCGGTTTGGAAAATGACTTGCAAGATGTTTCAGGTCAACATGTAGTTAATATGATGCGTTACAGTCATTATTTTAAAACTCTTTCCATTGTCTGACAACAGAAACAGAAAAAAAAGTTAATGAAAACAGCATTCCTGTGGAATTTATCTGTATTCAAATTCACCAAATGTGAGCACAGAGAATAGTGCAGAAAAAAAAAAAACTGTTGAGTTTAGCTTGCACTGAAAAACAGAAAAGCTGAAATGCAGCTCTGGGCTGCAGGCATACAGTTAAAGTTAATGGTAACATTAGACACATTAGTCATGGAAAATGCTAACATTTAAGATTTTTCTATTGCTGGGGTCATAGTACTCAGATACCACTCAAAACTAAAAATTACTATCGGATTAGATACTCATTTGCAACAGTATCAGCACCAACAGTGCTGTCTTCGCCTCCTCCAGTTGACACACAACTTCGCACAGCACCGCTGCAGATAGTCACGCACACAGTCCCTTCCCTCACTAGCAGCTGAAGTAGCTGACATTCACAACACTGAACAATGTTTTATGAGGAATTTCAAGAGGTCAGTACAGCTCTTGTTGCAACAACACTGACGTATTAAACAGATGTTTAATACGTCAGTGTACTTCAGTCACAAATGTTAACCTGGCCGGCGCACACGTTAACGTTATCCGTTTAATTATTAGCAATGACAATATAGCCACATTAGCTGTGTTATCATCAAGGTAGTGGCTAGTGGCTATGGCTATGGCTAACAAGTCACCACTACCTCAGACAACAAGTACTGTGTCTTTTTCTTTCTTTTTTTTATTACACTAACTATAACTGTAAGACGTTATCATTATGATGATAACCCAAGGTCACAGAAATTAAAAATAAAAGCAATCCACTGGGTCTTCAGTGCCTTAGATAGTGGAAGTGAATAAAGACCATTGAGTTCACTCTTGCAATCAGCAACAGAAGGTTTGCTGTTTTTTGATGTTAACAGGAATTTTACAGTCAAGTGGCTCCTCTTCTTGAAAATAATGAGAGGGGACTGTGAGGAAGCAACTCAAGGTTTAATGGGGGGTCCAAGTGACTTGTGCTGTGAAGATGGCTGAAGGCACTGACTGTCCATCCATCCATCCATCCACCCATCCATTTTCTAATGCTTATCCGGGTCTAGGTCACAGGGGCAGCAGTCTAAGCAGAGACACCCAGACCTCCCTCTCCCCGGTCACCTCCTCCAGCCCTTCCAAGGGGACACCAAGGTGTTCCCGGGTTAGCCGAGAGATGTCCTGGGTCTGTTCCAGGGCCTCCTCCCGGTAGAACATGCCCGAACCACCTCAACTGGTGCCTTTCGATGAATCACCACATTCAGAAGCACATTCAGTGAGAGACTGAGATTACCTAAATGCACCACTGAACATCACAGGAAATCATTCCTGCCTGAGGCTCTCTCTCTGTACAATTCCTCCATCTAAAACACAATTACACACTGCAACAGTTGTACACCCTAATATCTGCAGACCCTTTACAGAGGTCTAACTGCCTCTGTAAAGGGGCATGTTGGTGAGTGTCTGGTGGTCAGGCCTTATACGCTTAGCCTGAATAACCCACATGGGCCAGCCCTCCTGTGGCACCACCACATGCAGGAGGGGCAGTAGGGGTCTGGTGC
>VUQI01056800.1:0-18096 GCA_015106735.1 Paratilapia polleni
GGGAGCCACAGAATCACTTTGATGACTGCTACTTCTGTTTGTTCTATATTTCTGGATACAGTTCCAAAACTAAATCATCTATCAGTTCCTCTAACCTGCCATCAGCAATGAGACCTGTGCCACATTCAGATAAAATACCACCTCCCATTTTTACTGGCTTAGTTGATGAGAGAGAAGAGTCTGATGATGTTTTGTCTCCAGATGCACAACATTGTAGTGATGAGGACTTTGAAGATCCATCTTCTAGTAGCTCATCTGTCCCCCAGTTATTCACTCAGCCAGAGTTAAATGACTTAGTACGAGATTTGGATCTGCCAAAGGAAGCAGCTGAGTTGCTTGGGTCTAGGCTCAGTGAGGAAAAACCTCCTGGCTCCAGGAACCAGATTTTCTTTTTATGGACATCGTGAGAAGGATCTTATTCCATTCTTTGAAATGGATGATGACTTTGTCTATTGTGTTGATGTTGAAGGTCCTTTGGGTGCAATGGGTTGAGAGTACGATGCAGATGAGTGGAGGCTGTTCACTGACAGCTCAAAAGCCAGCCTAAAATGTGTCCTACTACATAATGGCAATTACTTTTCATTTGTGCCAATTGGTCATTCTGCCCAGTTAAAAGAAACCTATGAAAATATGCAAATTGTGTTGGAGAAGCTGAAATACAATGAGCACAAATGGACCATATGTGCAAAACATGGATTTGCATTTTGTGACAAAACTGTACGTGATTGAATATTTTTATTGGTATTTTTGAACTGAACATCATTGAATTAGGTTATATCAACTATTTTCTGGAAAACAGCAGAAATTAAATTTTTTGATGCAGGGGGGTGTAATATTAATAATTTAGCCTATTTGAAGGATAGCTGTCAAAAATGCTAAGTGTGTAAGTTAACGGAGTATCAATGCTCTGTCATTATGACGTGGGAGAATTTGATGGATTACAGTTGTTATTCCATGAAATTAATATTTAGATGTGCATAAGATAGTTCTAGTTTTTGTTCTTTCAGCTGCAGCCCTGGTGGTGTTTAACAGTCTGAGAGCAGGTAAAGAATAAATGTAAAAACAGAATTCAAACTTAGGCTTAGTCTGCATGCAAATTCAATATAAGGTCAACACGTACAAATGGGCGCTCTGTTTTAGGATTATAATGCATATAGAAAAATAAAATTATTGTAAAATTGTTTGCAGCCAACAAAAAGGATCTAAGAATCTATATTTCTTACTGATGCTCTTCAGGGAAAGACAAAGACTTTGGACGCTATTAAAAAAAACTTTAGACCCTCTTAGTATCTGTGCACAGAGGTCCGAGGGATCTTCCAGGAAAGGATGACACAATTTTCTGGAGAACTAATTGTTGCGTAGGTGGTGATTTCATACCCGCTGATCTCGAGCAGGTTAGATCTGCCGCATAAGTTACCATGGCGATTTACTCCCATAAGAAGTGACATGAAACATGACAGATTATTTGCGAGTATTTATTATGTATTCTTAGCACTTATTAAATGCTAAATGTAAAGCCTCTTAACAATAACTAGTGTTAAAGGTTGATTTTTATAATTACAGACAGCAGGAGACTGTTTCTAATAACTGATATCCTTTCATAAAGGCCAGACCTGATGTGCATATCATGATACTGTTTAATTGCTACCTAGTGGCAACTGTTGCAAGATATATTCCATTACGATGGTTACCTTATAACAAACTTTTCAGTCTACTGTTAGTAAACTGTTGTTTTGTTTTGTTTTTTTTATGGAGGATGGTCCTGTCTGCATTAAGTTTATATGGCCAGTAGGGGGCACTACGATCAAACAGATTTCAGACTGTTGTTTTATTGTGTGCACTTATTTTTATGGGAAAGAATTATTTGTTTGTATCTATATATTTATCATATCATATTTGTTTGTATCACATTATTATGATATGATAGTGCGCCTGGGTCCACTGGGAAAATCCCTGTATGTGTATACTTTATAACAAATGTTCACATGATTCACTCTGTGAATCTCTGTGATTGTGAGTCTTATGACTGTTAGATTAAGTTAGTGTACACATGCATGACTGTGCTCATCCTCTTGAGGCTGGTGATTTTAGGCGGTCTGTCAGAGCTTCCCTGTGTTATGTAGTTTAAGAGGAGCTTAACCAGCATTACTGCTACATCATGTTCACAGACGTCAGCCCACACACAAAATGACACACTCGCATGCTTGGATGTCAGGAAATCTGTTCCCACCAGAGTGTGCAACTTGTCAGGTCAAACATTTCATACCAGCTATGTGTTTTTGTGTGACATGCAGCCTCTGTAGTGGCTTTAAATTATGAAAAAAAAAAAACCCTGATTTTATGTGAGTATGTGAAGGACAGAGTGTAGTGTGGTGTTTAGTATTGATCACATGGAGTAAGCTGGCAGACTGCACTCAGTGCAAAAGAGAGAGGAAATGATCAGTTTGGCTTTTGTTATTTGTAGTGAGCGGTTTTTAAAATGTCAGCTTGTTCACTGGTATTTTGGTTTTACCCGGGAAACCGATTGATGGGTAGAAAAAGCCCTCATGACAAAGCGAATACAGATGAGACAGCATACTTAAATTGTAACTATTCATTGAACACTTTTGCCTAAATATTTAGTAGAACACAAGGGGATGAAATGCAAAGATTTCATGGTATGTCAGAAGCTGTGATGTGATGCATAAAGAAATGCTGTGGTTTATTAAGATAAGTCATTGTATGTACCACTGGTGCTGTAAAGAATTTTATGGTTGTTTAGTCCTGTGTTGTAAGGCCTCTTCTGTACGGCTCGTAATACAGTATAAAAATACAGTACTGTGCAAAAGTCTCGAGCCACCCCTCACTTCATTATATTTTGCTTTCAGGGAGCTAGACTTTCTTGTAATTTTTTTAAAGTGCTCTTGAGCAATAGTTCTCCAGGCTTTCTGGAGGTCTTCAAAGATTTTCTTTGGACATTGGCTGTTTTTTCACTCATTTTCAGTCCAGTCCTTGTACCTGACTATTTTCAGAGGAATGTTTTTATTGTTTGTTAAGCCACTTAACACTGACCTATGAATCATTCAAGCATAAAAAAGGCACCTAACTCAAGGGATGAACCAATGTTGTGTCTACACGTAACAGACAACTTAGCAAAGAACCAATTTTAAATTGTATCTTCAGTCACTTTGTTACTACCAGCCTGTCACAAAAACAGATAATTTGTTCCCATTTCTTTAGTCGATAGAACTAGAAGATAAGAGTTTGACAAACATAAAATAGTATTTTTGCACCAATAAGGTGATTTCCAAAGAGCCATTAGTCAAAAACTTGGCATGGTGTGCAGTGTGTCCTTAAAGAATTTGAGGACTAAAAAACAAAACAAAATAACACTATCTACAGCAGATGACCAGTATCTGAAAGTCATGTCCTTAAGAAATAGGGAAAAGACCTGACATAGGACCTGAGAGATACATCTGGTCCTTCAGTTGATCCATCTACTGTTCACTGAAGCCTCATCAGAAATGGTCTTAGTGGAAGGGTGGCTGTCAAGAAGCCATTCATAAGGAAGGGAAACGGGGAGAAAAGGCTGAGGTATGCCAAATTACACAAGAACTGGACTGAAAATCAGTAATAACAGGTCTTATGGAGTGATGAATGCAAATTTGAAATTTTTGGTTCAAATTGTTGTCAGCAGGGAGAGAGATACAAAAGGGAGTGTCTGCAGCCATCTGTAAAACACAGTGGAGGCTCTGTCATGATTTAGGGCTGCATTTCAGCCAGTGGTATTGGGGATCTTGTCAAAAATTGATGGAAATGTGAACACAGAAAAGTACCATCAGATTTGGTCCACCATGCAATACCATCTGTAAAGCATCTGATTGGAAATGGCTTCATTTTTCAGCATAACAATCCCAAACACACTGCCAATGCAGTAAAAACATACCTGGATAGAAAAACACACAATGGAACACTATCACTCATGGATTGGCCTCCCCAGAGTCTGGACCTTAACATTATTGAAGCAGTGTGGGATCATCTTGACAGAGAACAGAACAAAAGGCAGCCAACATCCAAAGAAGAGCTTTGAATGTCCTTCAAGAAGCCTGGAGAACTATTCCTGAAGACTACTTCAGAAAGCTGACAAGAAAGCTGCCTAAGAGAGTTCAGGCTGTGTTGAAGAATAAAGGTGGTCATACCAAATATTGACTTTCAACCTAATTAGCATTGTACAAACTCTGTTTTTGCCTTATATACAGTATTTCCATATATGTCTGCATGTTTCTATAAAGTGCTGCACCTATTTTCCTTTTCCCCTTGCAAAATATAAAGAAATGAGGGGTGGCTCAAGACTTTTACACAGTACTGTATGTGTGAAGGGAACATCTGTCTTTTTTCATATATGCAGGATTGTATTCTTAGTTTCCTTTCTATAAGACGAATTATAATAAATCTATTAGTGAATCGCTTTATCTGCAAAACTTGATTTTTATGAATAGTTTTAGGCAATACCCAGCATTTGCTGTGCCAGTCTCAGGCATATTGTGTTCAATTTGATATTCTTTATGTATTTTCATTATGAAGGGCTGTGGGGGGGAGGGGTGAATTCCCGTGACCCTGAATTGGATAAGCAATTGAGAAAATGGATGAGTGGATGGAATACTTTACGCTGCTTTACTTATTAATTTTTTTTTAGATAAAGATTGAGGCTCTGGCAACATAGATTTTGTGAACTTGGAAAATTTAAACAATTACTTGGTAAATAAAAAGATTACACTTTTTCCATTAAAAATGCCCTTACCTGGTTGTGACTCACATTTTGATCCTTTCTCTTTAATCTTTGCAGAACATGCCAAATGTCAGGGACCATGATGCATCAGTGTACCTGCGCCTTCAAGGTGATGCTCTATCTGTGGGTGGTTATGAAAACAACCCCATCTTCTGGGATGAGGTAAGCTTGAAGGTCATCTGATGTTTAATTATCAGAATCTCTGTTGGTAGCTCTGATCCTGTAAAACTTCACCTATTAACTGTCTGTGTTTGAGTGAGTGCTGTGATACAACATCTGTCTTTGCTTGACAAAAAATCAAATATGTCAATTAGGAAGCTGAATAAACTCTAACCCAGTTTATATACTTCTCATTCTCTGTGTCATTTTGACCTCATCTCTTATTTACCTTTTCCATTACTTGCTGCTGTATTAGCTTGGAGGTCATTGTGTTGTATTTATAACAGCAGTCAAAACACTGTGAGTGTGTTCAGGAATCTTTTACAAAGTGATAGAAGAAAGTTTGCAGGTCCTTTATTCATGAAAAAGTAACGGTACCAAATGTTGCTGTACCCTGCAGAAATTTTAGAAGCAAACTGTAGTAAAATATTTGACATTTACGGGAAATTCTTATTTGCTTTCTTGCAAAAAACTTGATAAGGAGACTGATTGTCTGTGACCAGGTGACAACTGCATAGCTTAGCATTCAAACTGAGGTATTGGGAGAACAGTTAGCGGTTTTCTCCCATTCTTTAAGACCACCTCTTTTTGCCCTCCCACTTGGCTGTTTCTCCCAGGAAACTACAGAATCAGCCTTGAACTTTATTATAAATGTTGTAATACATGCATCCCTAAGTTTCCCAACCAAGGAACTGGACTTGGGATGAATTTATGTACAAGGTATGCTTAGCATGAATATAGGAGAGTTGAAAGCAGCTAGCCCAGCTCTGTCCAAAGGTTAAAATTATACCTACAACTTACTTATTTGACCTTACAGCTTTTTAATATGAGAGAGAGAGAGAGAGAGAGAGATCAGTTCTTACATCCATCTCTCTGCAGAAAGCCAAGAAACTAATTTTTGAAAATGTTGGACTTTAAGTATAAAATTTAAAGTAGCCAGAAAAGAAAGAAAAAGAAGCAAACTATATACTGTTTGTGGTGCTTCTGGGGGTTCATTGAGTCAAGGTAGTTACAGTATTTAACTAATTATTTTTCCAATTTAATTGACATGTTCTGATGGACTCAGTTTCTTTTGTAAACTCTGTAGGAAAAGCTGTAAATCAAATTCACTACCTATTCAGGTCATCTACACCAAAATAGCATTTATGAACCTTGACAGCAATGCTGAACTCAAATAATGAAACTTCCTTGCCTTGTGTAAAGAAAGGATCAAACACTGGCACATTTGAAAAATTTATTTATCTGCAAAAAAGTTATTATAGAAAACTTAGCTTAGTCTTACATTTTCATCTATTAATAAAACTGTTGCATGTCTTATTGCCTGCACTCCATATATATTTTATTTCTAATGTGCAGATATATGAGCACAATGCTCCAGAGGGCATGCATCTATTGGATTTTAATTACCTCATACCCATTCCTTTAGCACAGCCCCTCACAAACATTGTATTTTTAGCTCTGCTTGGGGTGAAATTTGTTTTATTGGAACATTAAAACCAAAGTACATCGGAAGAAGAAAGTGCAAGAGGCTCTGAAGACCAATTACTCGAACAACACTTTGGCAACTATAAAAAGTCATTGTGCAAGCAGTTGTTCCATGCAAAGGCTGTCTTTAAACGGGGTTTGACTTTGGAGATTGATCTTTTTAAAAGCCTTTGAACTGACAGGTGGTCTTGGTCTTAATGGATTTGTACTTTTTCTCAAGGAGAAGAGCAGTTTAAGTGGGCTGGCATGAGATTTGGTGGCATGCATTTATGTGTTAAACATATAAAACTTTTCACTCTTCATGCATTCCTTCTTGATTTATCCTTCTTTTTTCTTCTTTTTTCTTCTTTTTTCTTCTTTTTTCTTTTAAGCCTTTGGTCTTACAGTGCAGTTAATTCGTGGAGCAATACTATTCACAAGTAAATGAAAGCCATTAGACATTTTCTGCAGGTCATTGATAATATCTTATTGCCTGTCAGCCTGACTTCCTGGCTTTCTGTCCTTCTGTCTGGCTGGGTGCCTGTCTGCAGACTCCTCAGTGGTTTTACATTTTAGAGGATTTCTTTGAGCGGAAGCAGCTTCTTTGTTCTCGTTCTGCAGCAGCTTTGATGTCTTAAGGCGGATGGAAGAAGAAGGGATAGATACAGAAAGGAGAATTAGCAAGGAGACATGGAGAATAGAAGAAGCAGGGTGATTGAAGATGAGCTAGATTGATGGCTTGGGAAGGATTGGGAGAAGTGTGGTGCCTAGGACAAAGGTATCTGCTTCTCAGATACTCCAGTTGAGTGTCAATGCCCAGTAATAATGCAGAACTCTTTGTTCACATGAAAGCAGCTACTGTCAGCTTACGCATCCATATGACATTAAAGTCTTAATCGAAGCTGAAAGTGTTAACAGCTGACGCTAATTGTGAAGCCAAAGGAATTTCATTCAGTGTGTTCTCCGTATTTGGCTGTAGACTGTAGTCCTCTAGCTTAAAGAATCACTTACATTCAACATTTTAGAAAGTAAGTTGATGCTGTTGTCCAGTGTTATTGGTTGAGCATGTCTGCTATGTAAAGTGCTGCTGGCCATTAGTTATAGGAGTTAATGGCTGCATTTTGGTCTAGTTGATAAGTTAGGGAGTTACAGAAGTCCAGATGGGAGCAAATTAAAGCTTGGACAAGGAACTGAGATGAGAGGAAGGTCTGATTTGACAGATGTTTCTCTGGTGAGGAAGTGTCAATTTAACAGATGCTACAGGATGTGTTGTGGCTGCAGTGTGTGCCTTGCTTTCTACAGTCACATGTTGTAGTCGCAGGATTCCTGTCGGCAATGAGAAGGAAGAAAAGGATAAAAGAGCACAACAGTATTTTTGACACTGGCACTGCGGTGGTGCATCAGCTTTGAACATCACAGTAATAGTGCAGATTCTAGTTAAACACTTAAATTTTTAAAGAGCGTTGTTAATTTGTTTACTTGTGTGAATAAAAAGACAGCCTAAAACCTAAAAGAAGAGAGAAATAATTAAATGCACCATTATGAGTCCTCTGCTTTTTCTGCTAATTTGCATTTCACAAATTGTCCCTTCAATTTTTCCTCATTAGATTTGGTCCCTGTTTATGAGAATCTGTGTTTTCCTCAAACAGACCTCATGATTTTCTTAGGAACATAAAATCAGTGTGAAAATTAGTTTAAAAATGGATGTGTTTTTGGTAGAAATGGGAAAATAAATATATGCTGCTGTTTTAAAGAATTAAACCCTTGTGTTTCTGCCATCAAGGTGTTTGGAAGTAAGTCAGTCATGTACTATCTGTGTCTTATTTCACAGGTGTCTGATAAGTTTGCCTTCAGCCTGTTTGATCTGGACTGGGATGTCTTCATGCAGCATATTGAGGGTGCAATCAACAGAGTTCCTGTTCTGGAACAAACTGGCATTAAGTCCACTGTCTGTGGACCAGGTACACACACACACACACACACACATGCTCAGTTGTGTTTCCATCACCTCACAGGGAATTACATTTACTGAGGTCATTTCCTGGTGACTTGCACTATTTGTAACCACTACTTGCCCAACCCTAACCCTTCTGTGAATCTTAAACTAGGTCTACATACTAAAATCTGATGTTTTATGTTATAGGGACTTTATTTATGCTGCTAAAAAGGAGGAAGGTTATCTCATTGTGAATGTGTAAGCGGACATATGTCCCCACAACAGGAGTAATACAAGTACACGCACACATGCATACAAGCACTAGTTCAAAAGAAGCATAAATTTTTGAGAAGTCCTCCATGCCTTTCCCTACAAATCCTTATACATTACAGCAGCGGACAAGCAACTTTCATGATATTTTAAAATTGGATGCATACTATGTTCTCCTATGAATATCTAAACTAGCAGGCTATGTGCCATGTTTGCAGAGGAGATAGTTTGATTAACTCGAGCCTGACTTCCTGTGCAGGTAATATCACATTGCCCAGCTGGTTGCATGAGTTGGTCTGTAGCTGTGCTTCATGGTTTCCATATCGAATTGGATTTTTCATTTTTCATTCATTCAAGTTTGGATCATCAGAATGATTTTGTGAAGAGAGAAAAGTAAAGCATACTTTTACATAAAAATACACAGGAAAGACAAAAAAAACTAAAGACATTTAGAAGGAAATTTGACTAGGATGAAAAACAAAATATAAACAGAGAAATGTAAAATTAGAGATATAAGGAGTAATAAAAAATGGGTAATGTAAATTATACAGAGATGAAATCAATATAATGTCAGAAGGCTAAAAAGACAACTGTATGTTCTTCTTATCTGTGCTGTCAGCTTTATGTCTGGCAGTTTTTTTTTCATTTTATGTTTACTGGATAAGCACGCCATATTGAACAATGCATTTTCAGAGTGATCTTACTGAGTCCTTAAGTATTTCCATGAGGAGAAAGCAGGCTAAATGCAGGAGAAATCTCAAACATGATCCGAATATTATGAGTTCCACGAGTATATACTATGCACCACTCAGAAAAATCTAGTTTTCCTCCTCTGAGAGACTCTTTTATATGGACAGAAGTGTGAAAAATAAGTACTGATTTGTCTGAGTGAAAGGTTTTCTTTTGGCATGTTTAGCAGACAGTGTAATGTTGCTGATGGACATATTCACCTGCATGTATGTGTAGGTATATGGGAGAAAATTATTGTGTGCCCTTTTCGCTTCCTGTTTTATTCAGTAGGGTAATAAAAGTGCTGATATCTTAATGTGCCTTCTGGAGTTTCTCTGTTACATAAGACGTCATTAGTTTGAAAGGTGGTGTATTTTGTGATTTTTAAAAAAAACAAAAAGTTATTATTACTTAGCATAACTCTGTCAGAGTTGCCATTAAAACCATTATATCTGTAGTTTTTAACACAAGTGGAAACAGAAAAGGAGACATTATGGTTTAATGAACAGCCAGCCTAACATTATGCTTAGGAGGCATTTACTGACCACAAACAGCCCACTAAGCTTCAGCGGCGCACACAGCTGTTCAGAAGTCTCAGAGGATTCTTCCAAGTCTGACCAAACCTAAATGATAAATGGTGGCTTGCCAACTAAAAACACAGTATACGAAAAGTTTTGAGTTTAGCCTAGTCACAATTCCTCCCCACACTTTCATATCTTGTGCACAAGTAACACGTCCTAGACTGTCAGACTGTCCACTGAATATGGAGACAAATTTCTTATACATGTCAGATAATTCAGCCTTCAGACTGTTGACATCATGATGAGATCTGAAAACATACCCAGACATGACATTGAAAAAATAGTCAACAAATAGCTAACAGTTACAGTAAAATAGGATGGAAAAGAAATGAAGGAAATGTTGTTCAGCATGTTGTTGGATGTTAACTGTCTGGTAAGTTGCATTAATTTTGTTGCCACATTCTCTGTTTTTGTTTTCAGAGTCATTCACAGCAGACCATAAGCCACTGATGGGAGAAGCACCAGAGGTCAGAGGTTTCTTCCTGGGCTGTGGCTTCAACAGTGCTGGTAAGTTCTGCATCAGCTGACAATTGAGAGATTGAAGGAACAAAGAATAAGAGATGAGAAGAGAAATGATGAGTGAATGAGAATGCCAGAGAGTGCAAAGAAATCTTTGATTAAATGGTTAGCTTCATAAACTTTGCCTTAAAGAAATAATGCTCACTGACCTTTGTTTGTGATGAAATACTTCATCTTTAATAGCTTTCCCTTAAGGAATCTATGAAATGATAGTGATAGAAAGGTCAAAGAAATCTTCTTGGAAAGTAAATGGGCAAAATAATGAAGGAAACAAAGGGAAATGGTCAAAGATTTTTTTTTTCTAGACTTTGACCCAGCCTTCACCAGTCTCTGCGGGTCTCTCAAGGCACAAATGAATAATAGAGTGGTTTTCATTTTTCAGCTTTCATCGAGAACATACACATATGCACTACATACTCCATTACTTCACTCAAGGATGAACTTTCCACTGACATTAGAGAGGGAGGAATGTGAGTATCTCAGCAGTCTGAAAAACAGAGAGAGGGGGCGTAAAGGGTAAAGTAATCACCATAAGCATTAAGACAGTTGAGAAAAAGTTTTTTTTTTTTCCTGCAGAAGAGCAAAAGACTATGGGGTCTAGCTCTGTAGTCCTGACAAACACTTGGGAGATGCAGTGAAGTGAAGACCTAATGTGTGGGCATAGAGTATTCTCAGCACTCACACATTACACAGACCTCCTTCTTCTGTATTTTCTTTTGCTTCAGAGGTGTAGTTGGATCCATGCAAAGTGATGAGTGGTACTTGCTGTTCACCGTTGCTCTTTTATTCTGCAACCACTAAATCATGAAACATTCTGTCCATCAATCTGATTCTAGTATCCTGTTATCAAATGTTATCTCTGAGCTGCAGAAGACTTTCATAGCCTTCCTATATTGTGTAATATTGCACCTTACAATAATCTTAAACAGTGGTGAAACTTGCATGTCAATAAGCATGTAATGAAAGGAAAATTAATTGTCATCAGTTTGGAAAATTTATTCATGGCAGCTCAGAAAGCAAAAAGCTAAATATTCAACAGCCTTCTCATGTGAGAAGCTGACCCCCATAAATAAGAACTGATTAGATTTTATATTTTTGTCTACAATAAGCAAAGAAATTGAACCTTTCTGTCTAAATAGGGGTGGGTAAAATGCTGCAGTACCTATTCTTTATTTTTTTTTAGTGTCATGCTGGGGACAAGCTCAATGAAATGGAGCTAGTATCACTAATATCACACCTGAGTTTTCACACATGCACTGCCACCCTGAACTTTTCTAAACATTATGTGGTGGAACTGTGCTGCCTGCTCCATAGGACAAAATCAGTGTAATGTCCCATGTAGCTTATGTGAGAATTAAGCAGGTAATTGTCATGTGAATTCACAGGAAGCGAGTGAGTATCCTGAGTCATGCCTCCTGCATACATTACTCAGATGCTGCACCTCACCAAAAGGGAGTATTTCTAATAGTGAGAACACATTTGAAGACCTTTCAAGTGCATACAATAAAAGTTAGAGTTTGGGGAAAGCAGCAGCACGACCCCCAGTGCAGAATAGAGCAGGCATCAATGAGAACTAACACTGACTAAGTCAGAGATTTAGTATGATGTGTAGATGTACTGCAAATGTGCATTAAGTGGAGGTAGGCTAAAGCAGCTTAAATAGGGTGCCTTGTATGAGATATACAAATTGGATGTGCAGAAAGGTATGTGGGCATCAGCTGATGTGGGCTGCCATTGAGATCAGCCAGTCTGCTGGGACTGCAGCTGAGCTCGACTTCGTGGCCTGCCTGAACTATGCACAGTTTGCACTCAGCATCCACACACACACAAAGGAAACATTGGTTTGCCATGTTGTCCCTTCTCCACCCTCTGTGCATCTGTCACTCTCTCTTCCCTCTGACAAGGAAACTGCCTTTTTCACATTTTTACTGACACGGCTCTCTTGGCTCAAGGCTAGGCAAGACGGGCAGGAAAGATCAAAGACCAAAGGGTCAAATTTGATTTAAAAAAAAAAAAAAAGTAATTGAATGCTCCTTATTTGCTGGAGTTAAATTTGGCTTCCAAGCAATCAGCAAACCTTCAGACTGGTAGAAGTTGTATTTGTTGCCTGGCAACCTTAGGGTACTTATTCTTAGTGTCAAACCCATCATGCTTAACATTTAACTAGCAGTGCACTTGTTTATAGTGGTATTTTTTTGTTATTTTCTTTAAATGAAAAGTTAAACATTTGGTAAAATACTTTACTTTATATGAGTTAGAAGAGAAGGTTAATAACACTTAAATGTGTCAATGGTAAATATGAGGTCCCTGCTGTGGTTGGGATCGTTGTTCTGTTGGATGACCCAATTTTGGACAAGCTTTAGCTGTCAGACAGATGGCCTCACATTTGACTCTAGAATACTTTGGTATACAGAGGAGTTTGTGGTTGACTCAATGTCTGCAAGGTGTCCAGGTCCTGTGGCTGTAAAACAAGCAACACTGTGTTTGACAGTTGGTATGAAGTGTTTCTGTTGATATGCTGTGTTTGGTTTTCACCAAACGTGGTGCTGTGCGTTATGGCACTTTGGTCTCGTCTGTCCAAAGGACATTGTTCCAGAAGTCTTGTGGTTTATCCAGATGCATCTTTGCAAACCTAAGCCGTGCTGTCACATTCTTTTTAGAGAGAAGAGGCTTTCTCCTGGCAACCCTTCCAACAAGCCATACTTGTTCAGACTCTAATTGTACTTTCATAAACTTTAACATTTAGCATGCTCACTGGGGCTGTAGAGTCTGAGATGTAGCTCCTGGGATTTTGCAGTTTCTCTGAGTATTGCACAGTCTGACTTTGGGGTGAATTTGCTGGGATGTGCACTCCTGGGAATATTGTGGCATTCACACACTTGAATGCTCCAGACCTGCAAACTGCCAAAACCTCTGCTTTTATAGAGGTGCTCACACTTGCTGATGATCAGTTAATCAAGTGCATTTGATTAGCAGCACCTGGCTGATACTTACCCTCTTAATTCCTATGGAAGCAGTAGGGGTGTGCTTAGTTTTTCACAGGACTTCATAAAGTCCTGAAAATGTTTTTTTTACATGACTGTCGCTTAGATTGGAAATGGGTGAAACTGCTAGTGTTAAACAGGGTGTTGGTTGGTGAATTTCCATCACCTGGACTGAATTCATATTAGCACACAGACATGAAGATGTATCAAAATAAGTATCTGCAAGAGAGTGAAGAAGTGTATTTCATAAAAGGTCCACATTCGAATGTACTGCTAGATAGGAAGACTAGAGGCAGAGGGGAGTGGCTATCCTGGCTCTGGGGACTAATTCAGTTAATGTATCTTATTTGTCTAACTCCTGCATGACATAGCTTCATTCAATTTACAAAATGATCAGTTTTTAACCAAATCAAATGACCTAGGTGTCTACACTAAATGCTTTTAAATTGCAAATAAATATGCTTACTATAGTTGATAGTGGAAAAAGATAAAAAACAATTGTGCATGTTTTCCTTCTCTTTCAAAGCATCTGTCGAATTGCTAGCAGCATCACTGTAAATGTCAGGAAAAAAATCAGAGAGCCAGGAGAATACATGATACATAATGACAATGAAAGGGGCAAATATTTGCACAGCATAAACGAACAACAGCGCGAGGAAGGAAAGGGGAAGGTTTAGAAGGGGATGACAAGATGAGTGGAAGCACAAGCAAAAGGATTTACACGTATGGAAGCTCACACATCAGCCCGGTTATCTTGAGTGACATTTATCAGTGCCACCTCACCTTGCTGGTTGTCCCCGCATTGTCTTGGGAGAACTTCATCAACATCCTCTCACCCCTCCTCCCTTTATCTCAACCCCTGCACCCATCCATCCATCTGTCTAGCAAACCAGCCGTTCAAATGTTCACCCAGGCTCGGAGTGACAGTGCCTGCAGATGAGTGAAGTAATGAGAGATAAAGGGAGAGGGGACATTGTGAGAGATGGAGATGGAGGGATGAAGGAGGGCTGCAAGGACACACTGTTCGTGCTGCCGCATATTGATGTTGTGGTTGCAGCACATGCAAGACACACACACACACACACACACACTTGATATCTGCGAATTACCAGCAACACAACACAAGTGGGGGGTTGCTAAAAGGGCCCAGCTCATTAACCCGACAGTTTTGGGACACGACAGATAAAATATTGAATCGCCAGTGATTGTTTGTTGGTTGGGTTGAAAGATGCACAATGCTGCAGCCATTGGGTGCAGATGATGAGGTCAAATTGCTCATGGGCTCCTGTGAGCAAGAGTCAAAAGATGGAAGAAAGGTCAAAATATCCCTATGTAGCTCACGTGCCATATAGAGGCTATATCGGAGGACATAAGCTGCTCTGTTTCTGTTCTTTCTTTCTCCTCTACAAATTAGTGTGACTTTCTCACAGTCCTCTAGACAGGGTGTAGCTGAGTGAGAGGGGTTTTAGAGAGCTGCTGTGACTTATTCAGAATATCCACTCAAACTCATCTAAAACAATGTTGCTACCTTGGGCTCTGGGAATTTACAGTTGGTATTTTTCTTTTTTGTCTGACATTGCGTTTACAAAGCAATTAATCAGGAACAGAATTATTGGTAATCAAAGTATTTATAGGTTCCAGCCCTAGAACAAAAGCCAAATATATTCAGTTTTAAAAGACAGTAAAGAAGCTAGAATCAGCAGTTATTTTGATTCATAAATGACATAAAAATGATTAATAGTGCCTCAACAGTAATAAAAATTAACTGAATTTGACAGGGAATGCTTTTCACATCAACATCTGTTTGATCCTTGCCCTTTCTGTTTCAGGTATGATGCTGGGAGGCGGTTGTGGTAGAGAGCTGGCTCACTGGATCATACATGGCCGCCCTGAAAAGGACATGTACGGCTATGACATCAGGTACTTTAATCCACACAAATGTATTTAAAAAAGGCTCATTTTTTTCAAAGGACAGAAGGAACCACAGAAAAGTTGAAGTTTTAATGAAGTCTGAGTGATTGTGACTTTTAATGAGCGTTCGTCTTTTGAATTCCTCTCCCTCCTGTCTCAGGCGCTTTCATAACTCACTGACAGACAACAAACGGTGGATCAGAGAGAGGACCCACGAGTCATATGCTAAAAACTACTCTGTGGTGTTCCCCTTTGATGAGCCGCTGGCCGGCCGAAACATGAGGAAGGATCCTTTCCATCAGGTAGGTCAGTGGTTTGATCTCCAGTGCAGACAGTTAATCACGGTGTTTCATGAGGAGTTCAAGGAAGTGACCCATATGCTTTGTCTTTGTGCTGGGAGTTAGTCAGACTCCTTTCAGCTCTGGTGTGATGAGTCATGGATGAGTTTGAGATAAGCACAGAAATGAATGGGAATAAAAGAGCTACTGTATGAAAAGATAATCTAGCAAATGGTGACAGAAAGCACAGGACTCAAATGCACGACTCAGACACAGATTAAAAGTTCAAACCTTTTTATTAAAGTAAGGCAGGCTGAATTTGGTAAGTGGGTGGGCGAAGGGCAAGAAGATATGCATGCATATTCTTTTTTCTGTAAGATACACATTAAGCCGAGCCTTGGCTTTCTTCAAGCTCTTTTAGTTAGGTAACCATCAGGGCATTTACTTACTATGAAAAGTGCAGGCAGGGTTGAGTATCTGTCATGATTTAGGCAAACATGCATGTTGGCTTGTACATAGGGAAACATTGTGGACCCATATCAGTGACGTTTCATGACATGCCAGTCCACCTTTTTTAATTTTTAGAGGCCTTCTTCCCTCCGTTACCTGTCTAATTTTTGTGCTTCTCTCCTTCAGTCATTCAAATTTTCTTCATCTGTTCATCCAGGCTTACACAAGATTCACACAAGTCTGTTTCTCCCTTTTTTCTCTTAACTGGGTTACATTTGTCATTCTTGTTACAGTCTGCATTTTATGTGATATAAAAAGAGCTGCTGTGTCTTTCCCTTTTTTAATGTCTGTTACCGCAGCATCTGTTTGGCTAATTGAGATGGTAATGTGCCGATAAAACAAATCTACATATAAATGATGCTGCTGAAACCCCAGCTTGTCACATTTCTGTGTGTGTGAATGTCAGTGAGAAGACTTCAGAGATACTGGCCTACAAGTGTTTCCAAAAGCGGCATTTGGCAAACGGTGACCTCACACTCTATTTCCGTCGCCCCAGGTCAAATCTTGAGGAAAGCAGCTGATTCAGGCAGAAGGCAGTTAGCGGTGTAACTTATCCCCAGCAGTTACATTTAATAATCCACTCCCTGCCAACATGAATCTAAATGCTACACTTCGCTTCAGTAGCCCAGTCTCAGATGTTTTTCAGCTTCCTTTCCCTCCTAAGCCTGGCACAAATTTTAAGTGGGCCTCACCACCGCACTTTATGCATTAATGATTCACTTAGACACGCTTTTCTGTTCCAGACTTCATTTACCTTTAACTGTTGCAATTTGTACCCCCACTCACATATGTAGCCATCTTTTCATAGAAGATTACTCACACAAAATCCATTAGTAATGTTGTCAATTTATTTTTATTTTGCAGCATATGTCTAGCGCTTTCTTAGAGCTTGTTTTATTTAAATAACCAGGGCTCATCTATATTACAGTACTGTGCAAAAGTCTTGCGCAACCCTTTATTTCTTTAGATTTTGCTAGGAAAGTGGCAAATGGGCACAGCGGTTTATTGAAAACATGTGCAAACATAAATGGAAATACTGTATATAAGGCAAAAACAGAGTCTGGACAATTCTAATGAGGTTGAAAGTCAATATTTGGTATGACCAACTTTATTCTTCAACACAGCCTGAACTCTCTTGGCAAACTTTCCTGTAATTTCTTTAAGTGGTCTTCAGGAATAGTTCTCCAGGCTTCTTGAAGGACATTCAAAGCTCTTCTTTGGATGTTGGCTGCCTTTTGTTCTGTTTTTTGTCAAGATGATCCCACACTGCTTCAATAATGTTGAGGTCCGGACTCTGGGGAAGCCAATCCATGACTGATAGTGTTCCATTGTGTGTTTTTCTATCCAGGTATGCTTTACCACATTGGGAGTGTGTTTGGTATCATTGTCATGTTAAAAAAAAAAAATCAGATGCTTTCCAGATGGTATTGCATGGTGGATCAAAACCTGACAGTATTTTTCTGTGTTCATGAGTCCATCAATTTTGACGAGATCTCCAGCACCACTGGCTGAAATGCAGCCCCAAACCATGACAGAGCCTCCACCGTGTTTTACAGATGGCTGTAGACATTCACTGTTGTACTTCTCTCCTGACCTCCTCCGTACATAGCCACTCATTTTCAATCCAGTTCTTGTGTAATTTGGCATGCCTCAGCCTTTTCTCCCTGTTTCCCTTCCTTAAAAAATGGCTTCTTGACAGCCACCCTTCCACTGAGACCATTTCTGATGAGGCTTCGGTGAACAGTAGCTGGATCAACCGAAGGGTCAGATGCATCTCTCAGGTCCCGTGTCAAATATTTGCTGAATTTTTCCCCTGATTTCTTAAGGACATGACTTTCAGATGCTGGTCATCTGCTGTAGATTTTTTTTTTTTTTTTTTTTTTTTTTTTTTTCTAATTTTTTTTTTTTTTTTTTTTTTTACTGATTTGGGTTGTTTTTGTAGCAGGGTTACTCAAAAAATAGGACGGATTTGCATAAAAATTTCACC
>VUQI01056800.1:18116-34134 GCA_015106735.1 Paratilapia polleni
GGTGATTTTTTTCCCCCCTTTTTTTTTGTTTTTTTTTTTGTTTTTTTGTTTTTTTTCTTTTGTTTTTTTTTTTTTTTTTTTTTTTTTAGGCTTGCAACTTTTTATTTTGTCTTCTACTTGTCCAGTGTCCTCAAAATGTTTTCCTCAAATGCTGATATATGCCAAGTTTTTGGCTAATAGCTCTTAGGAATCACCTTGTTTGGTGCAAAAATACTATTTTATGTTTGTCAAGCCGTGTTATCTTTGGCACTTTTTGTAGATTCAACCAATGAAATGAGAACAGTGCTTTTGTGACAGGCTCCTAGTAACAAAGTGCCTAAAGATACAATTTAAAATTGGTTCTTTGCCAAGTTGTCTGTTATGTGTAGACACAACTCTGGTTTATCCCTTGAGTTAGGTGCCTTTTTATGCTTGAATAATTCATAGGTCAGTGTTAAGTGGCTTAACAAACAAACTAACAAAAAAAACATTCCTCTGAAAAAGGTCAGGTACAAGGAGTGGACTGGACTGAAAATGAGTGAAAAAGGAGGCAATGTCCAAAGAAAAACTGTCAGAAAGCTTAAAGAACTATTGCTCAAGACCACTTTAAAAAAAATTACAGGAAAGTCTGGCTCCTTGGAAGCAAAATATAAAGATATGACGGGTGGCTCAAGACATTTGCACACTACGGTATAATTTGGATTTTTAAAAAGATTTTGCATAAAATAAGCATGAGAACAAAGACATGAGGGAATTGTTAACATTTTAATGTTTTTTTAATTACCAGTTTTTGGTCTTCACTATGAAATAAAATAATAACCTAATTTTTTTTTTAATTATCCAAAATAACTTTACCTGCCTAATGACTAACTTATTTGTGTTTTCTCTTGGCTTTCCCTTGAACTCTCCATGTGTTACCGTGGAAGATCTTGTTGTTTACTGTGATCCATGACTATAGGTTTCTTTGTATTGGAGAAATAATAAGATGGGAAAATCAGTATTAAAGTCAGATTAAACTGATCTTTAAAAAAAAAAATAGAAATGAAAGTTGGTAAAAAGCAAAAGAATTAAAGTCTTGCCTGTAGCACAAAAATGCTGTCTCTGTCAATAATGACAATTCATCCTGTCTTAAGGGCAACACACTTTTCATGTGCGACACACCTGTGTCCTTCTCGATTTAAAAGAACACAAAGGTTTAATGTATTATGGCTAGGAGATACTTAAGGGTTGCATCAGTCGGGAAGCTATGCAAATAATGAGACTGTCTAGTTTTAAGAGGCAATATGGGATTATTTCAGAGCACATGCAGGCCATCTCTGACACTGCTGCTCACACGTTTTCTCCACCTCGGTAGCACAGATGGTAAATATAGCCTAGTGTGGGAAGTTTTGGCAAGAGACAGCTAGATGCCTGCTAGGAGGAGAGCATAGCAGAACATACCTACCAACTGTGGGCGACTGTCAGTTTAACAACGAGACTGCAGAGCCTTGATATATCTTATCTAAACACTGTTCAAGAAGTAAGAAGTATAATTTATATTTCTGCAGCGGTTTGTGGAAAACTAACAGGGTATGCTCTCCCTTCTTATCGGTTCCCGTGTTGTTAGATGAGAGATTTAATATTTAGGCCAGATGATTTTTTTTGCTCTTTGTGACAAATTGTACTGAGATTAAAGCCACACTACTCATTATTTTTCTACTAACAATGGCTCAAAAGACTGTGTGTGATGAGGAAAGGGGTTTGCTTGTAGTGACAAAACCACTTAGAATTATTATCACAGTACCTCTCAGCTAGAGTCTTTCAGCTCATGGTGGAGAACAGAGCTTAAAGGAAATTGTACTGGCATTCCACAGGTGACCGGAAATGCAGCATTAAACAAACAGTGACAGTGTTCATGTATGTTTTCTTTATTTGAAAATTGGCAACTGTTTGCTCTCACTTTGACTGTCACTTTAAAGCCCAAAAATGTGTCAGGGTTTTGCTTTTTTAATAGCTCATTATGTTGCCCTCTAGTGAATGAATAATGATTCTTCGAATACAGCGGGACAGTCAACATCTATGGTTGCTCTGTCAGTGGATGTCTTCATTTTTGTTAAATGGATGAGTGCAGAATTTTGTACACTTGTAAATATCTGCAGAATTTTTCATTAAAATCTGCTCACAACTCTGACATTTGTTGTCACACAGTAATTCCAAAGGAAGCACTGACTACCTGACATTTTCATCAGTCTGAACTGCTTTTGCTGTACTGTGTTTTGCATGTGTGTTTGTTTCAGGTGCTGACAGAGCAGGGCTGTGTGTTCCAAGAACGACATGGCTGGGAGCGACCTGGCTGGTTCAGCAAAGATGGACCTGTTCCTGTGAGAAACATACTTACACCGCACATATACTGAATGCTATATATAGTTGCATGCACACTGTTATGTACTTGCACCTGATGATATTTTTCTCATAAGCCTCTCTGGATAGAGACTGTTGGATCATACCAATAATGGATGACGTTACCACAGTATCTGGCCCAGTTCCACTTCCTGCTTCGTGCTTGAGAAACACTAATGATTAATTAGCCTCTAACTGTTTGCTTGTCTGTAATATTGCACAGGTTAAAGACTATGATTATTATGGGGCTTACGGTGCAAAGAAGAATGAAAACTACAAATACAATAAACTGCAGGGTAAAGAGTACACCTTTGACTTCCCTCCACATCATGGCGTGGTAAGATACGGTACTAAGAGTAAATGGTATGTGTGGTTGAGTGTCTGATCAATAGTGTAGTGTTACAATGTGGTCAGATGAGTATGAACACTCTGAAGCCTTCTAAGGGGAAGTCTGTGAGTTTAATGGTGCATAAGTGGTATCGAGGGAGAGACCAAACTAACTCAGCAGCTTGGAGGATTAGAGGAGAGAATGCTTACCTTGATGTTAAAATCTCTGTTGGGTTTAATTTTACTGCTGTAATGAATGTTGCCTTCAGGGATTTGGTCATGACATGCAATCTTCTTAGAAATGTCATGTTTTTCAAAAACAGGACAAATTTTGTGTGTGTTCACTAGATGTTTTCGTTTTATTTTTATTTAGATTAAGAACGAGTGCCTCTCATGTAGACATGGTGTGGCTGTGTTTGACATGTCCTACTTTGGAAAGTTCTATCTCACTGGACCCGATGCCAAGAAGGCAGCTGATTGGCTGTTCTCTGCTGATGTCAACAAGAAGCCAGGTCAGAGAAAAAAAAAAAAGTGGGAGAAAAGATTGACAGAATGAAAAGGGCAGATACATGGACAGAGGGACGAAAAACATGCCAACACACGAGGAAAAAACATTCTCCTACAAAAACTCAGAATAACACTTCTAAATGCCAGCATGTAATGTCTCAGATGTGCTGTTACTGTGGTGACAAGAGTATTCACTGCCTCTTTTCCTGTATTCTTGTCACAATTGGCAAACTAACAGCTATGTCTGATTGCCACCTGTATACAGATGTGAACATGGGGAGCTGCTTTCTTTACATTGCTACTTTTTTGGCCCCTGTGCTGACAGAGCCTTTCCAAAAGTGAGATCAAGTTCAGAAGAAGTGCCAGGACAGATAATCCTTTTAGTTTTAAGCCTCTCTGTTACTTTGCTGTATGGGTTTAGAAAATGTATGACACTGGCATCTACTGAGTTTACTTTATAACTTCATGCCCCCAAATGTTTTTCATTTTCATTCTTGTAGTCTTCAGAACTGATTTAAAACTAGAGGGTCTGTTAAAGACAGGCTGTATGAAGAAGTCTGTGTCTACTCCCGTCTGTACATGTGATCACATGTGGCATTGCTTGTGCATTGAAATCACTCAGACTCGGGGCACAAAAGAAGTACATTTCTTGTTACGTATCACAGAAACCAAACACAAAACAGCAAAAAGTCTAAGTTAAAGTAAAATAAAAATCAAGAGAAAGGTTAACAATCACAGCAAACACCCTGCTTTACACAGTAAGGAGTAAGCACAACTTCTCTCTCTGGCTTATGCTCCCATCAGCGCTGGGAGTGGGGATGGGTAAAACCTGGCAAACAGGAGAGAGAGAAGCAGAACGGCAAGAAACTAAAATACATTTTTTAGATCAGTCACTCTTTCAAATGAGAAATGATAGAGGAATAGTCGCTTACAGTAGTAGTATGTCACTGCAGTCATGAACTCCTTTGGCAAACAGATGATGGACATGTTATGATTTCACGTCTGTTATAATTAGGACACACTAAATTCATCCTGAAATTATCATAATGATGTCCTTATCATTGATATCTTTGTTAGGGGATGTTCTGGGCAATCATTACAGTTGTGGTGTGGATTATATTTAAAGTGTTCCTGTGGTGACTACAATACTGTGCAAAAGTCTTGAGTCATATCTTTATATTTTGCTTCCAAGGAGCCAAACTTTCTTGTAATTTTTTTTAAGTGCTCTTGAGCAATAGTTCTTCAGGCTTTACGAAGGTCTTTCAAAGGGTTTCTTTGGACATTGGCTGCTTCTTCAATTATTTTCACTTCAGTCCTCATATCTGACCATTTTCAGAGGAATGTATTTTTGATTTGTTAAGCCACTTCACACTTAAATCATTAAAGCATAAAAAAGGCATATAGCTCAAGGGATGAACCAGTGTTGTGTCTACACATAACAGACAACTTGGCAAAGAACCAATTTTAAATTGTATCTTTGGGCAAAAACACATAATTTGTTCCCCTTTCTTTAGTTGAATCTACAACAAATGCCAAACATAACGCAGTTTGACAGGCACAAAATACTGATTTTTGCACCAAAAAGGTGATTCCCAAAGAGCTATTAGCTGAAAACTTGGCATATCTCGGCATTTGAGGAAACTGGACAAGTGGAGGGCAAAAAAAGAAGTGGCAGGCCTAAAAAAGTATCTGCAGCAGATGAACAGTATCTTAAAGTCACATCAGTATGTACAGAGGAGGTCAGGAGAGAGGTACAACTGTGAGTGTCTACAGCCATCTGTAAAACACGGTGGAGGCTCTGTCATGGTTTGGAGCTGCATTTCAGCCAGTGGTGTTGGAAAACTTGATGGACAAAATTAATGGAAATATGAACACAGAAAAGTACCATCAGATTTTGATCCACCATGCAATACCATCTGGGAACGTGTTTATTGGCAACTGCTTCATTTTTCAGCATGACAACAATCCCAAACACACTGCCAATGCAGTAAAAACATACCTGAATGGAAGAACACACAATGAAACACTACCCGGACATCAACATTATTGAAGCAGTGTGGGATCATGTTTACAGAGAACAGAACAAAAGGCAACATCCAAAGAAGAGCTTTGAATGTCCTTCAGGAAGCCTGGAGAACTATTCCTGAAGACTGCTTAAAGAAATTACAAGAAAGCTGCCTCAGAGAGTTCAGGCTGTGTTGAAGAATAAAGGTGGTCATACCAAATACTAACTTTCAACCTCGTTAGAATTGTCCAGACTCTGTTTTTGCCTTATATACAGTATTTCCAATGTATATTTGCACATGCTTTAAGAAATCACTGCACCTATTTCCCACTTTGCTAGTCAACTATAAAGAAATGAGGGGTGGCTCAGGGCTTTTGCACAGTACTGTACTTCATGAGAGGTTCAGATTGATAGTGATTGTTCCTTTAAAAAAAACGTAAGTTGTGAACTTAGTGTCAGTATGCTTGAATGTATTAAATATTCATCCCTATTCACACATAGAGGCCAGGAGAGCACACTTCTGTCAGCTTGTTTTCACTTGACTGCACACTTAAAATTTGCCTACAAAGTCTGTAGCAAGTATTAATTGTTTATGTGTGTGTTGCAGGGTCCACTGTGTATACCTGCATGTTGAATAAAAGAGGAGGGGTGGAGGCTGACCTGACTGTGAGCAGACTGGAGCCAGGCACTGCCAACCTGCCCTTGGCACCAGAATCCAACGGTGAGAAATGGAGTGTGTGTGTGTGTGTGTGTGTGTGTCCGTGCGTGTGTGTGTTTCACAGTTATTTGCTGTATTTTTTTTTTCTATTACCCTTTCTGTTATTTCATTCATCTCTTTATCACTGTTTGTCATTTTAGCTGTTGTATTTTGTTTGCTTTCAAAATGTGCCATTCTGTTGTATCTTATTGAAGATTTATTGTTGCTTTTCTCTATTTTATTTGTTGCTCTTTCTACCAATCAGTACTCTTTGTCTAGATTTATTTATCATTTTTACTCTTGCATCGCTTTTTCTTTTCTACACTCTGCTTCTCCCCTGTATTATTTTCATATTATCATGTTTGTCATTGTATCTGTGTGAAAACTATATTTCCATTTCAGTAATATTATACTGTTACTCTGCTGTGTGTGACTATTATTGTGTTTACCATTCAATCATTTATTTTTCCAGAATTTTCAACATGCATTAGAGAAACAAATTAAACTCCAAGAAAGTTGCACTAAAATAATTTGGCACAAAGAGTTTTCACACTTGGCTGTGGTGGAAAGGCTGCCATGTCAAAATAAGAGAATACCACAAAAGATATGTGTCCTTTTGACATTATGCAGCAGTAGCTTGTTTCGCTTTGTCATTATGACTCCACTTCATCAAAAAAGCCCAGAAAATAACATCATCTATTCATATTTCCCTCATTTCTATTACCACAGCTGCTGATTTAAAAGACCACAAGGTGCACATGAATCACAAGAGATAAATCAATTTATTAAGCAATTAATGTTGTGTAATAGCATCTTACGTGGGAAGAAGCAATTAAATGCCATGAAAAAGTTGCTGCCGCTCCATTAATTATGCAAATTTTGTGACAAGTCCTGTTGAATATATCTGCATAAAGTTAGTGGAAGGATGTCAGTGAGTCAAATTTTATTTCCACAGATTTTTTCCCTAGTCACTGTCTACCTTTGCTCCAGGTGATGCATACTACCTGGCCATTGGAGGCGGTGTGGCAGAACACAACTGGAACCACATTAGAACAGTTCTTCAGGATCAAGGCTTCCGCTGCCAGCTGACAGACCACTCTGAGGACATGGGGATGATCAGCATCCAGGGACCCAAAAGGTGGGGAAAGAAAAGAAGGAGAGAGGGTGGGAGGGATGGAAGAGGGCTAGGAAGGAATGTCAGCATTGCAGTGATTTATGTCCAGGTGAGAAAAGGACAAGAGGGGAAGATGTTGGTTAAAAAAAAAAGCATGGAAGAGGAGAGGAGGAAGGTAACTGGTTGGTACAGATGTAGGTTATAATTTACACCTGGACATAAAAAGTAGGGAAATTGAGAAGATGAGTGGTTTGATGACAAAAGGCTAGCAATTTAAGTGGCTATCCTCCAGACTTGGCTGTAGGTGAGGTTAATTTTTTTTAATCTTGAGTGAGTGATAATGATGGTCTGGGAATCTGACCACAGTGCCACCTGCGTGCCTCCTTTGGGAGTTACTTCATGTGTATTCAACTGTAAGGAGACAGCAGGGGCAGACTCAGATTGGGGTGGCATTAATTACCCATTCTGACCTGCAAAAGCCCTGTGATCCCCCAAGAAGCGCTACAGGAGGTGGCCAAAGTTCAGGGCATCTGGGCTGCTTTGCTTAGACTGTAGCCTACTATTGCATGATATTAAAGTCATGGTAGGACTTTCAAGGCTTCTCATGTTCACTCTTCTCTCCCTCAGAGCTGAACATAATGAATCCCATAAAATAATCTGTTTGCCTGCATCACCTTCCAGGTTGAAAACACTAGCAATGAGTTTTAAGGACTAACTGTGAACTCTGTGTTATCTTATGTAAAGAAATTTTATTAGGCTCGATCAATGATGGGGTTTATATCAGAGATCTGGAGAGAAAATCTGGGAGCACATTGGCCAGTCTATTGCTAGTTAACCTTTGGGGGCAATGGCCAGGTTTTCAGCTTCCGGTGTAGCCAGCAGATGTCTGGGACAAGATTTCAGTTTCCTTCTGCTGGTTGTTGTTGTTTACATGTTGTTTAATACATTTAAGAGAGCTAAAATATTTGTCAGACAATAGCTGATGTTTTTCCCGTGCATTCCAGCAAATTCCATTGCTTGCTTACTCTCAACCCAGATGATTTGCCTGCATGCAACCAAAGCCTGCTCAAATGTGATTGATCAATAGAATTCAGATTAGAAGCAGGCTACAAACAGAAACCAGGAAGCTTTATATGCAGGATGTATTTATAGAGATTATACAAAGGCGGACCTTTATCACGTGATTAAGTTGTGACAGCAGTGATTTATTTGTTTTTAAATGGATTTGTCAGACAGGGGTCGGCAGGTTTTAAGGCTTGTTCATTGTCCTGCATCAAACTCTTCAAGCCCTCAAAAGGCTCCTGTTCTCCTATTTGGATGTTGCTTGATGTTATTGGTCACTGAGGGATATGTGTAAATGCAAACTGTGTTTCAGGTTGGACTGGATCCTTGAAGTTCCAATTTTGATTTTGACATTTATTTGATGTCTGCTGTTTAAGAGACATTGCTTCTCTAGGTGGAACATGCCTTCTTACCACCACTCAACCCACGTATGTGGTTTTGCAGGCTCTTTAGTTTGAAAATTTGCTGAATTATCACATGACACCATTTTCGTAAGTTCAAACATCAAAATCATCTTGATTTCTTCATCTAAGGATGTGAATTTGTGTACTGTATTGGTAAATTTTTTTGCTGCATATATGGAAGAAGGTCCATGCTTTCTTTATCCTTCCTACAGTTTCCCTTTGTTTATCACTCAAATAGTGAAGCCACACCACCTTTACCTTTTCCCTATCTTATTCTCTGCACTCCTCAGCTATCTTTTCTTACCCTCTCACCTCCTCTCCTCCCCACCTCACCGCCCTCTGCCTTTGTTCTTCCCTCTCACCAGCAGCAGGGTTAGTCCACTCTGTTCTCTGTGTGGGCTTTGTCGATTTCTTTTCCTTGAGGCTTTGCTTCTCTCTCCTGTTTCTTTTCTCTCTGTAGATTGTATCCACCTCTTTCTCACTCCTCCCATTCTCCTCAGTTGCCTATTTTCAGTGTCATCTTCCTCCTTTTTTAGGTTTTTCTGTTCCTCTTGCTTTTAATGCCTACGTCAAACTTGAAACCACTGCGTCACTACTCGAAGTAGCCCGATATATGCTGTGTGTGCGTTTCATTTTAGATGCTCATACACACAGACAATCGTATAATGATTGTGGATCTTTTCTTTTCTTTAGCATCCAAAGTACACTTATGTTATGAGCGTGTCTTTGCGTGTGTATAATTTAGAGAAGACAGGCATCTGTGTTGTCTCTCTCTGCACAATACCATAATAATTTTTAGCCCCTCCGTATTGTTTTTGCCACGTATGAGAAATTCAGTGTTTGGGTTTTGTTTTCTTATGAAGTATAAATTGATCCCTTTAGAGCATGAGGAGAGAAACGATTGCAGCATTTATGGAAATGTGTTTTCCCTCCCTGAGATGTCTCATTCAAATTCTCTCAAGAGGGGAATGTGTAAATTTGCAGCTTTTCTCTCACACAGCTTGGCAGTGTGTTCCAGTGGGCAAAAGTAGTGCTCAACCACTTGATTTGCAATTATGAACCTTATGTACTGTATAATGACTGAAATTATGCGATATCCTTTAATCGAGCCTTGTGTGTGTGTGTGTGTGTGTGAATGAGTATGAGTGTGGGTTCTCAGATGCACAGCTGAGGGCCACAGTGATGTGGCAAGAAGGAGAAACAAATTGGTGGTTGCAAGTGCCCCCTTTTGCCAAATACACATACACATATACACATGCAAAACAGAGCAATTCGCTGAATATATATAGCTAATTGGCATTTGCTCTTCGGCTCTTGAGTTCAGTGAGAAAGGGATGGGAGGAACTGGAAAATAGCATGAAGAAAATTAATACTAGCACACACATGCATGCATGCCTGCACACACATATGTTTTCATATATGAGAATCCCTACATATTTGTACATTACTTTTGCATGTAACTTTGAACACATTCATTAACTTATTAATGTATTTGTTTATTTAGAATTAAAGGACACCCCTACAGGTGCAACCTTAACCCTTCCCCAAATATCTTCATCCCTGGCTTCTTGCCACACTGTTGCAAAAATATCTTTTAGAAGAGGCCTCACACATTGTATTCTCTACCTGCCCACTCACAAAAATACAAGTGTACAAGCAGCACAGTGAGCTAAACTTAGACCTTTTTTTTCCTGTTGACTCATCTTTACGTAATATTGATTTTAGTATGTGTGAGTGTATGTTTGTGGGAGACGAGCTGGTACATTTTTGGATTGTTCCGGTATTACTTGTGCTGGGAAAACCATGTACCAAATATAAAAAAAAACCAAAACAAAGCATCAACATTAATTGTGTATTCTGCACACTAGTTGCACAGATGCAGATAAAAAAATTTATTGACTGACTGCACAGTTTTATTTATTTATTTATTTTCGTTTTCTTACTTGCAGCCGAGAGGTATTACAGGAGGTTTTGGACGCAGACCTGAGCAATGAAGCTTTCCCTTTCTCTACTCACAAAGTTGTTAATGCAGCAGGACATCAGGTGACAGCACTCACACACCCATACATGCACACACACACGCTTACGATGGATGTTCTACATTTCTCATCTTCAAAATAAACCTATCTGTATTAGTTAAATAAAAAATGCAGTTAGTTAAAAATACCTCTATGCAAATCACATGCTGTTGAGTGAAACAGGTTTTTTATTTAAAACGTTCAGTCATCAGAGATTGTACACTGTGTGTAGGAGGGACAGATGGTGTGTCTCAAGGCGTCCTTGTGACTTACTTACATGTCAAGTCTGTCCAAGTTTTATGTTTTTGTTTTTTGTTTTTTCATTCTACCCTTTCTTCTCCTGTCCCTCAGGTCTAGCAGCTCAAAACAAAGTTCATAAGGCTGTTGTTTGGAAGCACAGGGGAAGCTGTATATATTCATACCTAGCAGGGCTGCTCGATTATGGCACAAATAATAGGCTAATTGTGATTTATTATTATTATAATTGTTTTGTTTTTTTTGACACGGTTTGTTTTAGACTTTTGAAACGTTGTGCATTTCTCACACTTTAAAAATAATTTGTGAGTTGGGATTTTTAGGGAGGGACGGAGGCACATTGCTGTAAAGGAAAGACGAAATGAGAGCGTCACTGTGAGGAAAAAAATATAGTGCCGTAATCAATATTTTCATCTTGATGCTTTCAACCTGCATAGGCTTATTCTTAGCAGTGATACAGTAAAGTGTGTTGCCTTAGTCTCTCGAGTTGACCTCAACAGAGTTCCTGGCCTCAAATAATTAAAAAAAAAAAAAAAGCTTGTTGTACCGACACATGCAGCGACACATATGTCCACACACGTACTCGCTCTCTCTTAGTTGCTCTTGCATGAATTATGCAACGCTCTGGTGGTTGCAGTCAGCATCTTCTTCACAGCTCTGCAGGAGTGTTTGTGTTGCTTGTGTGCAAGTGTGTTGCCTGTGTTGTGTTCCAGCTGGTTTCTGGCCTTGTCTGGGTGACATTTTAATGGCTGCACTGCTGTGAGACCAGAACCCTCTGCTTCCCTCATAGCTCATTAGTCTCTCTCTCTCTCTCTCTCTTTCTCTTTCTCTTTCTCTTTCTCTTTCTCTTTCTCTTTCTCTTTCTCTTTCTCTTTCTCTCTCCTAACTCTGCATTTGAAGCAAGTCTGCTGGCATGTATGGAGGACATATGTGTATATGCATTATTGTACATGTGTCAGTGCTGTGTCCATCTGTGTTTGATTTTTGCCTGGTAAATACATAAGTAATGATCACTCATGTGTTTCGGTGTGTTTGCTGTGAATATGTGCAGGCATACATGTACCATCCTCCCCAGAGCGTCATGCGTACATATGGGGCCCAGGGTGATCCCTGGATGGCCAGATGGCCTGGCTGTCACTACACCCACTGGGGAAACTGTTTTTTCTGCACATTTGTTTTTTGTTTTGTTTTTTATTACTCCCTTTCATATCTTTTTCCTTACTTTGGATTTGCTCTTCTCTTTAGCATCCCCTTTCCTCTCACATTGACTTGATGTGATTGCATTTTAAAGGGCAATCTGGCATTTGTCAACTTTGTGTTATTCTCACATTGTTTCTGTTGTGACTTACACACTTTGATTGGACACCTGTTCAGCTGGTCATTTATGCAAATATCTAATCAGCCATGGCAGCAACTCAGTGCATTTAGACATGTAGACATGGTCAAAACAAAATGCTGAAGTTCAAACTGAGCATCAGAATGGGGAAGAAAGGTGATTTAAGTGATCTTGAATGTGCCATGAGTATTGCAGGATTTTCCCGCACGACCATCCCTAGGGTTTACAGAGAATGGTCAGAAAAAGAGAAAATATCCAGTGAGTTGCAGTTCTCTGGGCAAAAATGCCTTGTTGATGCCAGAGGTCAGAGGAGAATGGCCAGACTGCTTCGAGCTGATAGGAAGGCAAAAGTAACTCAAAAAGCTACTTGTTACAACCAAGATATGCAGAAAAGCATCTCCGAATGCACAGCACGTCAAATCTTGAAGCAGATGGGCTGATCTTGATTTCTGCTGCGACATTTGGCTGGTAGAGTCAGAATTTTTCGTAAACAACATGAAAGCATGGATCCATCCTGCCTATCAACAGTTCAGGCTGATGGTGGTGTAATGGTGTGGGGGATATTTTCTCACAAAGCTCAAATCATCTCAAACTGGTTTCTTGAACATGACGATGAGTTCACTGTACTCAAATGGCCTTGTTTGAATCTATGCCACAAAAAGTTAAGACAGTTATGAATTTTGCCACTCTTATTGTGATAGAGTGGCACATTGTGGATTCTTGAAGCTGATGCTGATATTGATATTTGAGTTTGGCCTATAGGCCTATTGGCCATTGTTTTAAAGAAACAATGATACAAATAAATCATCTTTATGTGTATTCCTTAGATTTGATCCTCTCTGGTGACAAACTCTGTAATGAGGACACTACATTGCCGTACATAATACATCATCCCTACTTTGGCATATTTGTGATTTTGTGTTACCTATTGGCTCCCACAGATACATTATATCTGAAATATGCTGATATTGGCTAACTCGTCAGTATAGCTCTAGTGAAAGAGGGACTGAAGGAAGAACTGTTTATTTGAGTAAGAACCTCCTGCAACTTTCTAAAAAATGTTAAGATCATAGACTGTATATGAAAGAAGGACATTGTCTGTTAAAAGTGACATCACCTCTTGGTTTGTGATGTCCTGTTTTGAGGCTGAATTTTGGTGCATATATGAAGAAGAAAGTGGCATGCAAAGTTACTAGCTAACGCTAGCAAGCTTGGCTAGTGCATCCAGGTTAGCACAGACACAGATACCTGCTATATATAAAATAATGCTCTAAATAATGTTCTAACCATGCTGTGAACATGTTTGCTTCTGCTGTAAAGTTGAGCATTTTAACATGGGAGTCTCTGGGGACTGGCTCACCTTTGGTAGCCATTTGTAGAACTGAAGGTTTTGAAGCTTCTACGTTGGCTTCATTTTTCAGGCCCAGTGATATCTACTTGGTTTGAGCTCCTTTCACATAATTGTGTTTGACTGAGACAAAGTTAAAGACAGAAATACCTGTCACTGTTTTAGGAAACAGCATAAAATATTGGAACCACTATGTGGTCACTCTGCTGGCTGACATTGTTGCTTTATTAATGTCACATAGTTCTTTTGTTTGTTTGTTTTATGAGGGTGTGTTGGCTTGTATAATGCCATAGATGCTGGAGAAACAGACAGAGATTTCTGTGCAGATTTTCACATTGCAAAAATAAAATGACAGGATACACTGTCACCGTACACATTGTGCAGTTTTCATATATTGTCAGAACGTAGACAGATTCTAGTTGCTCCTTCTGAGCCGTTCACTGCAGCAGCTGCAGGGATTTTAAGGGCATTGCTGTTTCTTTTCTTCCAGTTGGAAAGACAAGCTTTTGAGATAGTATCTCTTAAATTAAGGTTCTTTGGAAAGCTGTAGGAGGTTTTTCCTGCTTGCCCTTTTCAGTGCTATTCTTGCTGCATTTTCCAGCATTTTACTATGAAGGTGATGAATGTTAACATGACCACTCTTCAAAAGGACAAACTATAAAGAATGACACACAGATTGCAAATATATTTTCCTTTTGATTCATTACATCTTCTTTGCTGCCTTAGTATGATTGCAGTTTCCCTCTGTCCTTTTTTGTGCACCTTACCTCTTCTTACACCTGTTCTGTTCTCATTATTCTTTGCTGCTTTCTGTCTTTGTGTAAAGCTGCAGTTAGCATTCCATGTAAATTCAGTCCTTGAGGATGAAGTGTGTGTGGTTTTGTATGTATTTGCGCATCAGTGAGCACAAAAAGAGGAATGGCAGCTTGGTCCTCTACGTGTATCTCTCCATCTCTCTAAGCCTCCTCTCTGCCCCCTCTCACATCACAGGTGCGAGCTATGCGCCTGTCATTTGTCGGAGAGCTTGGCTGGGAGCTGCACATTCCCAAAGACTCCTCCCTTCCAGTCTACCGTGCTGTCATGGCTGCTGGTGCAAAGCACGGCATCATCAACTCAGGCTACAGAGCCATCGACTCGCTCAGCATAGAGAAAGGTAACATGCATTAGAAGGTCATAAACATATAATCACAACATCCAATCCAGTTCTGGTAAGGATTTACTGAAATTTAGCTAGTGAGTCTACATTTCTTTTAATAAAAGCTCAGTGTGGGACTCAGTCAGAGGCTGCTTTAATAATACTGAACCAAAAATGTGCGACAAATAAACAGGAAACATGGCTTTTACTCTTATCCCCATCTGCTGCATTTCTTGCTTTTAATCTTCATCAGGGTACAGGCATTGGCACGCGGACCTGCGCCCTGATGACACACCCTTGGAGGCGGGACTTGCCTTCACCTGCAAGCTGAAGAGTTCAATCCCTTTCCAGGGTCGTGATATGTTAGAGAAACAGAAGGAGGAGGGACTGAAGAGGCGCATCGTCTGCTTCACCACTGATGAGTCAGTAGAGCTTCTGTCACGGCATGATATTTTAGTCATCAGAAAGAAATTAAGAAAATTACAAAAATGTTTAAATGTTTTCAGCAGCATGGCTACCTTACATGGTACTCGCAGGCAACGGGATCATTCAATTTCATGACAGTGCTGTGTATAAATGTAATATGGATTGAAAAATATCAAATATATATTTTATTCCTGAGCCAAAGATAGGGATGGTGAAACAGTTTATATTTAACTTCTCTGAATCTTATTTTTTAGATATATTACCTTTAAGTATTGGTGACTGTTAATATTTTAATAGCTTGAAGATTTTGAGGTTGAATGAAAACTATAAACTTATTTTATGAAGACTTGTGTGAAATATATGTTATTAAAGTTACAATATCCTGCTCGGCAGGATTAGTGTCGACATGTGCGGTTGTATTTATACACCAAACAGCCACATTATTAAAACCACTGACAGATGAGGTGAATAACATTGATTATCTTGTTACAGTGGCAGCTGTCAAGGGAATGAGTTATTTTAGGCAGCAAGTGAGCAGTCACTTATTAAAGTTGATGTGTTGGAAGCAGGAAAAATTGGCAGCATAAGGTTCTGACTGACTTTGACAACAGCCATATGTGATGGCTGGGTCTCTCCACAGTGGAAGGTCTCGTGGGCTGCTACTGGTATGCACTGTTTAATATCTATCAAACGTAGTCAAAAGAACAAAGCCAGTGAACTGGCAACAGGTTTGCAGGAACAGAGAGGGTGGTATAAGAACTCCTGTAACAGACATTGTTGAAAACTTTTGGGATGTGCTGGAAAAACAAGTCCAGTATCTGGAGGCACGATTGTAATATCCCTAATCGGACCAGGAGTAACATGTTTAGCCGCATGTTCTCTCTGAATTGCTGGCTGTCTGAGTGGTGTCCAGAAAACAAGGTGGGCTTCATAGATAATTGGGAAACTTTCTGGGGAAAACCTGGTCTTATTAGGAGAGACGGCATCCATCCCACTTTGGATGGAGCAGCTCTCATTTCTAGAAAT
>VUQI01056801.1:0-11882 GCA_015106735.1 Paratilapia polleni
ATTCCACCAAATATAGATTTCTGAACACTTCCTAAGTTAAAACATTAGTAATGTGTTGTTTAAAAATGAATATGAACTTGTTTTTTTGCATTATTTGAGGTCTGAAAACACTGGACCTTTTTTGGTATTTTGACAATTTTTTCATTTTCTGCAAATAAATGCTCTAAATGAAAATATTTTTATTTGGAATTTGGGAGTTATGTTGTCAGTAGTTTATAGAACAAAATAAAAATGTTCATTTTACTCAAACATATACCTATGAATAGCAAAATCAGAAAAAGTGATAATTTTGGAGTGGTCTCTTAATTTTTTCCGGAGCTGTATATGTTATATATGATTTTGGGCACATGCTATTATTGATTTTTACACAGTACAGAAAATGTCCTGAGGTAGTGGAGAAAGAGAAACAAGAACCACAAGCAAATCAAAGTGCAGTAACTGAAATTCATTTAAAATTTGATGCAGGGTTACAAACATTAAGCTTCTGTTTGAGGTTTCCTACTCAGATACATGAGCATCAATATGTCTCTGCCTGACTGCCCACATATACATAATGACCTGACAATAATAGTTTTATAAATTGGATGTATAGCACATAATAATTGTCTCTGATGCTTGTTTCTTGCTAAATTCATCTTTCTGAATGTGAAGTAACATACCACCCCAAACTTTCCTTGGGGGCTTAATGGGAGCAAAGTTGTTTGCATTTAAAGTATTCCCTGACATTTTTTGGGCTTGTCACCTCTTCAGATCCCCTTACTTCTTAAAACCAAGCAATTTGTGTTTCTGGTTCCTCTTCATCTTACGATTCCTCAGCTTTATTTAGTCATCCCTATAGTACTTAGGGTCTGGACCCCTTTTTATTGCAATATCTATACTGCTGTACCTTTTGATGAAAAGCATTCCAAGTCAAAAGCACAGTTTTTTTCAGGCTGATGCTAGCAATTTAGAAATATTGACCATCATCTTTGTGATTTTCGGGAGGGAAGAAAAGAAGTCAGTCCATTTAAACTGGCCTTGCCTTGTCCTGTTTGTAGTTCATTTTGTTCTCACACGGGGAGCCTCATTGCACTGTAATTATTTTCAGTGTATAGAAACTCGAAGCTTGGCTAAGTACATTTTCAAAAAAGCTTCTTCAACACCACTGAGACAATGTAAAATGACTTAACAGCGTTTTTTTTTCTCAGCACTTACACTTTCTGACAAAGATAAATGGGTGAAAAGGTTTTGACCCTACAGTGTGTTTAATAAATTAGATGAGACATTGATTAATTTGCCAGGTCAAATCACCAATAGCTTCATTAAATGACAGTCTCTTTGGGCCATAAATTATTCATATTCATCACTAGCATTCAGGGTTTTAAATTGCACTGGAGGATATAAGTTGATCACAGTGTCAACTGCCTCATAAAACTGCATGTTTAGCAAAACATTACTGGATAAACAGCCACATAACCAACAACTGGTCATAATTCAGTCAGTGGTATGCCTAAGGAGCCCCAGTCATTAAGCTTGTAGTCCAGCACTCAGTATGCAGGTATAACAGGGAAAAGAGCCAACAGAATCCTGGACAGCTTTCTGGTTTAGCAGCTTTAGCGTCTGTCCCAGAGGTGGCAAACTACTGTTGCAGCTTTTGAATATGTATGTGAGTTACTGGTCCTGGGGGAGCCACTATATATCCGAGGAGCGGCGGAAGGGTGACAATGGGGGCCCAGTCTTCTTTTTCCTTTATCTGGGGCTGTCTGCCTCCTGATGTATCTCTCACCACTACTTGTTCAGATTGCCTCATCTATCATTGGCCTCAGATATGAAAATGTGGATCCCTGCATTGGGGCCTAGTCACATTGTTACGAGCGCAATCTGGAAACATCATGGGGGAGGTCCTCATCCAAAGTTGAGGAGGGAGGAGGATGGGATTGCTAGAGAGAAAGTCTCAAGGAGAAGAAATGTGCTACTGTGCATCTTTTCACTTTTGTGACTGCAGTTTTTTTAAGAAAAAAAATATTGTGAATTTTCCTGTATTGAGATAAGTAATGAACAATACTGAGGCCTTATCACCACAGTATTTCTAGTTAAGCGCTTATTAGACTGGTGAAACCATTTGTATATCATTCACTTTATATGTGGAATTGCAAACTAATAAATTACGCATGATTCAGATACTGTCTGTTTTCAAGGACATATGGCCAGCAGCATGGCAGCAATCAACACTGAGCTGTTGCTGTGAAATTAAAGACGTGTTTATGATTATGTTCCCATGCCAAATCTCTCATACCCCGCATTTGTTTATTGGCCTCCCTTAATAATGTGTGAAGGGGGATCTTAATTAGATTAGGCTTAATAAAGGAGTTACCAATTTGCATTACACAAGGTCATTCATTATCTTTTCAAACTTGGAAAGCCAGGTTATCTGTTCGTAAAACTTGTTATAGCTCCTTGAAGTAGACACAACTCCAGAATTGGCTCATGCATCTTTGCTTATGTGAGTGGCAGTGTGCCATTGAGAGGATGTATTGGTTTTTTATGGTGCCAAAAATGGTTTGATCTAAATAGGTATGACTTCCAGGTGCTGTACTGCAAAGGCAGAGAGCAGCAAGCATGAGTGAAGTTAGAAATAAAGGCTTTAAAGGTTTTGTTATTTATTTAATACATTTTATTTTGGCTTATTTCAGTTCATATTTCTTTGAGTGGGACCTTTTTTGCAAAGTGTTAGTTTACTCTTAATTCTAGAATCTTAAGATTCTGTTGTGAACTCACATTTGGCCTTAAAGGCTAGCAGAGGTTAAAGGTTTTCAGAAGTCTATGTTTACTTGCACAGGGTCACCTGCAGTTTTCTTCCCTGTCTGTACTAAGCTGAACATGTCTGCATACCCAAAGGGTTACAGGCTTTTGGTGATTTTTTATTTGCAATATTTTGCACATAGAAACATCCCTGTGCACAGACCCTTTATCGATAAGTGTACACATTTCTAGCGATTAGGTTGTTGCACTGACTGCTCCCTAATGATGTCTAAAGTAGAGATCTGAGGTCTGAAGCTGTATAGATTGTCATGAAACACAGCTGAGGTGAAGGCAATGAACAAAGGAGGAGACCTGTGTGCTAATCCCACAATCAACGGCGTCTCCACGGAGGGGGTTTAGCATAAAAGCAACAGCTGCGATGCTGCACTGGTCACCCAACAAAAACCCCAGGTCATCTGGCAGAGGTTTAATCAACACCCAAATCTCAGCAGCTCAACTGAGCAGATTAAAGTCAATGTTCCCTTTCTTTCCCGTCTCTCCTGCATTTGCTGAATGTCTTTCATACCCACATGTTCAAGGTTGACATTGCATAGGAATCAGTAGGCTCTAATGTTTCTGCTATAATTGGAGAAACAAAGCAAGTCATATCTATGTCCACTTTATCTGTCACTGAAGACTCTCTTCAGACATTCCCATTGGCCATGAATCTGTTCTAATGTGAAAATTAAAGTTTTTCTGCAGTGAACATTACATGTTTTAACTGAAATCTCTGATGATTATAATGGCTTGTGTATGACTTTGTAATTCTAGCTGTCTGTATGGCTGCATTAAATTATAGAGGACAAAGGTAAATGTCTATCCACACAATGAGTCTGACATATAATTGTATGTCTACTAAATGGATCTAACTGTATAAACAATAGCCAAGATACCAATTACAGTATAACTTGGCACTTATTGCTACTGTCAGTGGTTGTGTGGCTTAGGAAAAGCGGAATTAATGTATAATTCATGTACAAATAAACCTTTCAGTGCAAAAACAAATTTGTACCAGCATCACCATGCTAAAAGATTGACACAATGGGTACATGTACCTCCCTTGTGTGTGTGCTTTCATACACTTTCTCTTGCCTTTTCAGTTATAATGACTTTGGATCCAGCGCTGTGGTGGATGTCATGATCTCTCAGTGGCTCATCTCCTCTCCACAGACTTGTGGCTGGTGTAAATAATGCTTGTTTTGGGACAAACTACAACTTTATTGAGTTTTTGGTGTTGTGATTGCAATTATGGTCAGAAAATATGTTTGCACATTTTTTTTTTTTTCAAATAATCATTGTTTCCCTTAAAATATATTTGGAGTCCAAATTTTTAAACAGAAAAACCCTAGAGGATTTGTAGATGTGGAAAGTATAATCAAGGCTTTAGACTAAAATCTACTTTCTTATGAAGTTCCATTCATCAGTCTTCTGTCAAATACAGCTCTTTTTCATGTTTTGCACAATATTACACTTTATCCCTTTTTTTTTTTTTTTGAAGAGATACTAGCAGCATGGCTCATGGACTGGTATAAATTAGTTGGTCCACCATTTTACCCTAGACTGTTGATGGATTGACATGACATTTTTGTACACACACTCATGATCCCCAGAGTATAAATCCTAATGATTGTGATAGCACTGAGGCCATCCATCATGATTATTCCCTGTTAGTGTAAATATCAATCTATTGCAGTTGTTCTTAGAGATTAAATTATTTTGCATATGAAAATTCATATTTTTAATTTTTAGGGATTCCTAAGCTCAATGTGGTCATAACATGGAGCTTTGTCCAAGATTTTTAAGCGATCCACTCATGGCTAAATTATTTTACTTAATTACCATTTATAACTCTCATTATAAATCCCATGCAAATATTTAATATTATAATTTGATATACATCATACTACTGAAGATTAAGACCTTTACATGTGTCATTTACATGATGCTGCAACTGTAAGTGTCTGTAGACCTACTGGATGAGTCGCAGTGAAGTTTGGTTCTGACATTCAAGTTTGTTTGTTGTTTTATGCCTGTTTGCATTAGCTACTGCACTGTAGCATCACTTACTGCTGTGACACACATAAATATATTTGCAGACAGTGGAAGATTATTAATTGCATGGGACTGGGTGGTTCAGTTATCCAGAGAAGAAAGGATATTTAAAGAGGTTTCTAAAACTTAATGGTACTATGTGCCTGGTATGCATGTTGATATTTATTCAAAATACATGTTAAATTACATTTGAATGGATTCTCTGTGAAAATACTATACAATGACCATCTGTGTAGCTCCTTTTGATAAGCAGGGGATGTGAGGGTGCTTTCTGATTGGTTACTTCAGATTTTCAAAGTACACAGCTCTTTGCACTCCATTAATAATGCTAAGCGTGGCCCTAACCAGCAATGAAGTCACCAAGGTCTGGATCTCAATAATTTTTTTTCAAAATAAGACAGTAAAAATTGACATGAATCAATGTGTGACAATCTAGGTGGCTTTTACTTCGAAAAGACTCTACGGGAATTCTGCAAAGTCATGGTCTGCTCTACAGTGCCTCTGATAGGGTTGTGTTTAGGGAGTTAGATTGATGCATGACTCATTAGGAATGACAATTGGTTGGTTTAGTCACCAGGAGTGAATCAGAGGTACAGTAGGGCCAGAGCCACTGAGTAAGTAACTGTCAATATTTGGAAAAATACTGACAGTTATAATAAGTAATAATAATAATAATATAATAAGTAAGTCAATATTTGGTGTGGCTACCTTTATTCTTCAACACAGTTTTGAACTCTCTGGGATCATCTTGTCTGTCAAGATGATCCCACACTGCCAATGCAGTAAAAGCATACATGGACAGAAAAATGCACAATGGAACATTATCAGTCATGGATTGGCCTCCCCAGAGACCAGACCTCAAAATTATTGAAGCAGTGTGTTTGGGATCATGCTGAAAAATGAAGCCGTTGCCAATCAGAAGCTTTCCAGATTGCATTGCATGGTGAATCAAAATCTGATGGTACTTTTCTGTGTTCATAATTCCATCTATTCTGACAAGATCTCCAACACCACTGGCTGAAATGCAGCCTCAAACCAGGACAGGGCATCCACAGTGTTTTACAGATGGCTGTAAACACGCACTGTTGTACTTCTCTCCTGACCTCCTCCATATATATTGACAACAATTTGAACCAAAATTTTCAAATTTGGATTCGTCTATAAGACCTTTTGCACTGATTACCAGTCGAGTTCTTGTGTAATTTGGCGTACCTCAGCCTTTTTTCCCTGTTTCCCCTCTTTAGGAATGGCTCACTGACAGCCAATCTTCCATTGAGACCATTTCTGATGAGGCTTCAGTGAATAGTAGATGGATCAACTGAAGCGCCAGATGCATCTCTCAGGTCCTGTGTCAGGTCATTCCTGGATTTTTTCCTGTTTCTTTAGGACATGTCTTTCAGATACTGTTCATCTGCTGGATCCTGGATCTTTGTTTCTTTGCTTTGTGGACTCAGTTTTGCAGTTTTCTGAATTTGGGTTCTCTCACTAAACATCTTATGACACATTGAGCACAGGTGCTACACATTTAATGTGATACATTAAGACCATACTAATTTCTAAACCTTGGTTACAATCCTGGGCCCTGTACCACAAAGTGAGTTCAACATACCCAGGGTATCTTTCTGTTATCTGACTTCACTTACCCTAACATTGGCAATCAGGATAAGTAGTTACATGAATCTGGTTATCAACTGGCTAAGTTAACCCAGGGTTTCCCCTGCGCGTTCACATGAAATGAGTGGTGTTGACAACATCTGACCAATCAAATTGATTACTGTACCGGCAGTTGAGTGGCCGATATTAGAAAGGAAGAGTAAAGTAAAATATTAGAAAAATATGAAGACGTTACACACAGAATACAGAATTAAGGTAACACAGCTGCTGCAGATAAATCAGCGGTGTGAGAGCAAAAGCTCTGTACAGTAGTTTAGTTTTAAAAGCGCTGTATGAATGTGCGAGCACTTTAAACATTTTGATGAGTAAGACTGGAAAAGAGCTGTTATCTTAATAAAGTTTAGCCTATTTGAAGGCATGAAGAAAAGCCATCAAAAATACTAATTTTTTGAGTTAACAATCAATATCACAACTTTATCATTAAGACTAGGGAAAATCTGATGGATTGTAATCAGGTATTCCATTAAATTACTGTTTAAATTTGCATAAGACAGTTTTAGTTTTTATTCTTTAATGTTTAATGGTCTGAGAGCAAGTAAAGAATTAATACAAAAACAGAATTCAAATGAAGACTTAGTCTACCTGCAATTGATATAAAGTCCACACATACAAATAGGTGTCCCAATTTATATATTAATGCTTATAGAAAGAGAAACAGAATTGTTGTAAAATTGTTTGCAACCAACAGGGGGAAAAAAACAAAAACAAAAACAAAAAAACAAAAACAAGGAAAGTTGCATCTAAAAATCTATATTTATTACTGATGCTCATCAGGGATGCAAAAATGTTTTTGCATCAGTCAAATTTTTTTTTGCATCAGTAACCACTGTTTACTGTACTACACTTTTATTTGTGTTTAGTGCTCATTAAAAATGTTGGCATGCTATTGTGTTAAACTATAGTCATTATTGGTAATTTTTAAGAAACAGGTTTCTCCCTTTGCTTTTTAACTCAAATATTCTTTCGCTGCTTACCACAGTTGTCAGCCACAAGCTTCTGAATAGTTAGAGCTCATGAAATGTAACCCCCGACACATGAATAGAATCTGAAATGTAAGAGGTTGTGGGTGATTACAGTGCTACTTAGGACAAAAGGGGACGTGCATCAGGCATTGTAATGAGTCTCATCACCAGAAAAGGCACAGCATGGGGGACAAGGCAAAGTAGAAATCACAGTTTAGAGCCAGAGACAGATTCAATTCCCTTACCCTGTGTAATTACTGAGGATCAGGCTTTATCAGTGGCAGACATCAGCCCTGGGATCTCTGAAAAAATGAGCAAAGAAATGTTCAAGGGAAGTGAGAGGAGGGTGGAGAGGGCACTCTTTAAAAAAAAAAAAAAAAACACCAGCTAATGCAGTATGAGGGATTATCAGGTGCACGTCAAATATTGTGCTTCAAACAGTGGATAGGTAAGCCCTAAGAATTAACTTGAGGCTGGATAGTCCACAGGTCCTTATCTTTTGTCATATGGCTTTTCTCAGAAGGACAGCTTTGATTGTAAGCTAAGGGTTGTCCAATGGCTTATATTTTTTATTCTATTTTTAGAGTTGATGAGATACAGTGGATCAAAGTATTACAAGAAACATAGTTTTAAAGCAGTGTACTTCTAAGAGATTTTTGATAATATTCCCTTGCTCACATGAATATAATATTGGATAACTACTAATTCTCACCAAAAGGGATACTTAACAAATTATCAAACATGATTATCCGGCAGTGCGATACGTGCATACAATAATACCACAACTCCTAATTAGTCATGCTGTATTTGTGGCTTTTATCAACCACTTCCACAGAAACTAATTGGCTGTTCCAGCTGTGTAAGACCACTGGCAGCAGGGGTACAGGAAAGAGGAGTGGCCATGATTTTCACTATCAGGCAATGTAAGGCTTTTTGCAAAGCACTGAATCAGCACATTGTCTTCAGTCTCACTCATCACTATTCTCTCCTAAGCATACAGAACCAGGTAGATTTAAACCATTTCACAGCAGAACAATGAATGCAGTAATGAATACTGCATTTTCCAAGCTACCAGGGGTTAGCTGCTACATGTGATATGATATCCAAGAAAACCTTTCCTAGCTTTCTGGTGATAAAAACAGACCATATCAGCTTGCATTGTAGGAAGAAAATCCTATAAATTGCTACAGTTACAGTTGTGGTCAGAAGTTTACATATACTTATCATGGGCATGAATGTCATGGTAATTTTGGGCTTCTAATGATTTCTTTGAATAGTTCTTTTTCCAAGGTGGAATGATTGCACAGCATGCATCTTTAATGACTTTAAAAAAACAAAAATTGGGTGCACAAGTTTGAATTTATTTTGGATTTTCTCTAATCCACACAGGGTGAAAATTATACATATGGGCTCAAATATACACATACACCCCCACTAATATTTGGTTAAATGTCCCTTAGCAAGTTGCACCTTGACCAGATGCTTTTGGTAGCCATCAACAAGCTTCTGGCATAATTCTGGCTGGATATTTGACCACTCTTCTTTGCAGAATTGGTAGAGTTCATTTAAATTGTTGGTTTCCTGGCACGGATCTGGCTTTTAAGCATAGTCCACAAATTTTCAATAGGGTTGAGGTTGGGGCTTTGGGAAGACCATTTCAGAAGCTTAATGTCAGCCTGCTTTATCCATTCCAAAACTAGTTTTGATATGTATTTGGGATCATTGTCCTGTTGGAATACCCAATTGTGTCCAAGTTTCAACCATCTAGCTGTTAATCTGAGGTGAAGTTGAAGAATTTGGAGGTAGTCCTCCTTCTTCAACAGCCCCAGAGTATGAGTATTATACCCCACCATGCTTGACAGTTGGTACAGTGTTTTTAGGTTTGAAAGCCTCACCTTTACTCCTCCAAACATAACTCTTGTCATTATAGCCAAATAGCTCAATCTTTGTCTCGTCTGACCATAAAACTTTACTCCAGAAGGCATTTGGATTACCCATGTGGGCAGCTGCAACTTTCAGTCGTGTTTGAAGTACTCAATTTTGGAGCAGGGACTTCTTTCTTGGTCCGCACCCTCACAGAGCAACAGTTCCGCACCCTGACAGTTTGTGGCCAGAATCAAGGTAGCCTCCCAACTGAGAGCACGACTCCCCCGGCTCACTGACAAAGTCCCATCACAGGAGATGCTTGCAGATGTGAACACCGCTCTACACAGAACCATCCCCACTACCAGTATCACTGAAACCAATGAGCTCATATATGCCACGGTCACAGTAATCCTAGAAGCATGTGGGTATTCAATTCAATTCAATTCAATTTTATTTATATAGTGCCAAATTACAACAACAGTCACCTCAAGGCGCTTTATATTTTAGGGTAAAGACCCTACAAAATAAGAGTATAAGATCAAGAATCCATGTAGAGGAAGCCTCCGTGGAGAAGAAGGCTCGAAGCCAAAACTAGGGAAGCCTGGAAGGATGTTAGTCATTAACTGAGGTGCAGAAGGGTGTCATGAGAGACAGGCCCTGGATGAATAAGAGGTACAATAAGATGTCCATGACTGAGTCTATAGAAACTCCCAAACAAAGGCTCACAGCTTTGGCCACTAAGATGAAGAGATAGACCAGAAAAGCAGAAGCCAAGAGAATAAATGACCTGTTCTCCAAAGATCCATCCAGGGTGTACTCTCAGCTACAAGGGAATAATAATACAAGGGCAGACCCACCCAGAGCTGAGACTGAACAATACTGGAAGAACATCTGGGAAAAAGAGGTATCACATAACACCAACGGCAAATGGCTGGTGGACCTAAAAGCAGACCACAACAGCCTTCCAGAACAAGAACCAGTCAACATCAAAAAGGCAGAGATCCAACAACAAGTCTCTGGAATGAAGGGCTGGACAGCACCAAGACCTGACGTGATCCACACCTACTGGCTGAAGAAGCTAACAGCACTCTGTGAACAGGTGTCTGTGAAGTCACCATAAAGTGCAGATGCACTGTCCCCACTGCTGTTCTTCATAGGCCACAACCCCCTAAGCAAGCTCATCACAAAGAGCGGATACGGATATAGATTCAGGAGTAGAGTGACCATGAGCCACCTCCTGTACATGGATGACATCAAGCTGTATGCCAGGAGTGAGCGAAACTCACTGATACACCTTACCAGCGAGGACATTGTGGTGTCATTTGGACTGGATAAGTGTGGCTGAATTGTTGCAAAGAGGGAGAAGGTGATCCGGACTGAAGGGGTGGAGTTGCCAGAAGGCAGAATAGCAGACATACAGGACAGCTACATGTACCTGGGTATTCCACAGGCCAATGGGTACCTCTAGAAGGTAAGGCAGGTGCTGAGAAGCCAGCTCAAGGGTAGGAATAAGATCCAAGCCATCAATACATATGCCCTACCAGTCATCAGATTCAATTCAATTCAATTTTATTTATATAGCGCCAAATCACAACAACAGTCACCTCAAGGCACTTTATATTTTAGGGTAAAGAGCCTACAAATTAGACAGAAAACCCCAACAGTCAGATTACCCCCTATGAGCAAGCACTTGGCAACAGTGGGAAGGAAAAACTCCCTTTTAACAGGGAGAAACCTCCAGCAGAACCAGGGTCAGGGAGGGGCAGCTATCTGCCGCGACCGGTTGGGGGTGAGAGGAAACAGAAGAGAGCAGAGGGAGACAGGACAAAAAGCACACCTATGGGAGAGAGACAGAGTTAATAATAGCTAATGATTAAACACAAGTGGTGTATAAACACATAGGGAGTGAAAGGAAGTGAGGAAGAGGAAATGCTCAGTGCATCATGGGAAGCCCCCAGCAGCCTAGGCCTATTGCAGCTTAACTAAGGGATGGTTCAGGGTCACCTGATCCAGCCCTAACTATAAGCTCTATCAAAAAGGAAAGTTTTAAGCCTAATTTTAAAAGTGGAGAGGGTGTCTGTTTCCCGAATCCAAACTGGGAGCTGGACCCTAGGAACCACAAGTAAGCCTGATGTCTGAGAGCGAAGTGCTCTATTGGGATAGTATGGTACTATGAGGTCTTTAAGATATGATGGGGCCTGATTTTTTAAGACTTTGTATGTGAGGAGAAGAATTTTAAATTCAATTCTGGATTTAACTGGTGGCCAATGAAGAGAAGCTAATATGGGAGAAATATGGTCTGTCTTTCTAGTCCCCGTCAGTACTCTCGCTGCAGCACTCTGGATTAATTGAAGGCTTTTCAGGGAGCTTTTAGAACAACCTGATAATAATGAATTACAGTAGTCCAGCCTAGAAGTAATAAATGCATGAACTAGTTTTTCAGCATCACTCTGAGACAGGATGCTTCTAATTTTAGAGATATTATGCAAATGCAAGAAAGCAGTCCTACATATTTGTTTAATATGCGCGTTGAAAGACATATCCTGA
>VUQI01056806.1:0-14478 GCA_015106735.1 Paratilapia polleni
AAACTGCATTTTGTATTTACTCAGGTTATCTTTGACTAATATTAAAATTTGTTTGATGATCTGAAACATGTAAGTGTGACAAACATGCAAAAAACTAAGAAATCAGGAAGGTGGCAAACACTTTTTCATGGCATGGTATTTTGTGATTCCCACCCCTAATGATGACAGCTGGAGGGTCTCTGAAGGGAGCTTTCTAAAGTCTGAAAAATAACCCTGATTATGTTATCAGGGCTCTGTCATTAGCAGAAAGACTGCATTACAGACTAGGGGCATTTATGCTGCCATCGTGATATATAGAAGCTGTAATTACAACTGGGAAACTGAAAATCAGATAAATGCAACTTGGAGCCTCTTAATGTGAAAGTGGCTGTACGTTAAGCAATTAGGGCTGCCTCATGTCAGCTAATTGAGTTGCGTTTTCTGGGAAATGTAGAATCCAGGGATGTAATACTGAAATCTTACTTTTGATAACTTGGGCTTAGCTCGTACCAGCTTACCTCCTGGAGACCAGCTGTGGCTGGATGCTGATAAAGAGTAAGGCATGCTTCAAAACTATGAAACACTCAGTGTTTAACTTGATGGATGAAGGAGGATATTGATCAGCACAGCAGCCAGGCTGTTTTCTTCTTATGCTAAGCAGCAGAAACCTTTCTGTGTATATTATTTAAAACAACAGTATAAAAAATAATGAATGACCCTTGCAGCCAGAAGTGGTTATTGAACGATAGCGAATACCCATTGCCTGCTTTGTAACCATAGCAACACCATCCTGTAGACTGGTATCCTTCACCGCGTTTGAGTCAGGAACGGTGTGGTTTGTAGAGTTTAATATCTCTGTTAGCTGATTTTCTGTTGCTTATTATCTCGTGCTTGGTTGTTTTTGTTATTCACATCTTTCCATATTATTCACACTTGTGCTGTCCTCTGTTGCCATAGCAACGCCCGATGTCTTGCTGCATTTTTGTCTCGCGCTCAGTCGGGAAGAGGAGAGGGGAAAAAGAGATGTGTGGATGCGTGGGGTTGAGGAGATACAGGTCGTGGCGAGAGTTATGCACCTACGTGTGTGTTGCCACGCTGTGTGTTGATGCTGCATCATGCTGCCCTGTTTTTCTCTCCCTCTGCTTGTCCTTTCTACCTCTCGCTGACCACATCCCCCAGTCACTTTCGCGGGCCCTTCCTCGCCAGCCAGAGGCCATGTTGGTTCACCGACAGATTGCACAATGTGCAGTGGTCTAGGAACAACTATACACATGGATGTACACTCATATGCAGCTTAGGAGGCAGGTTACAAGCCTGCATACTCGCACAGCAACATGCTTCCTTTGTGAATATCCCTAAGCCTACCAGACATGCTGTTTTCCACTGTCAGCATCTCTTTCTTTAGACATGGTTTCAACTTTTGACACTTTAAAACTTGAATGTGTGTGACTTTGACAAACAGGGCTGAGCAGATGAAAAGATGTTGACCTGACAGTGCAGAAATAGCAGACTGAGGTCAAAAAGAGTCAGAATCATCCTCTGTCTGTGCGTCTTGTTACCGTGGCCATCTCTGTCTGCCTTTATTTGCTTGCATGTCTGTCTGTCTCTTTGTCTGAGGTTGCTACAGAGGTAGGTATATAGGTTGTTATAGAGAGTTGGTGGCGCAAGGAGGCTGTGAAAAATGCCCCAAGATCCTCTCAGCCATTTTTTTCATTGAGCACATATTTCCTCCTTGTTAACAAATGGATTTTGCTTCACTGATTAGGCTCTTCATATATAATGAAAAATTTTGCAAATATTTTTTTAAGGATTTCAATCTGACAAAGTTGACTTCTTAACATAGGTCAAAATGGATCCATCTTACTGTGTTTATTGTTCCTTCACTTTTCCTTATAGTTTTTTAGCCTCGTTAGACAAACCTCTTTATCAAGACCACATAATGTTCAAAAGTATTCATTTGAAGTCCTTTTAAACTGGATCTGAACTGCTTTCAACTTACCATTTACTCTCAGCGATTACATTTAGCTTACCAGTTATCAGCCATGGTTTAAAACATCCATAACTATTAGCTTACTATTTCATTCCGCTACTTTTAGCTCATACTCCGTTTAACAGATGTAATTACCTTTACTAAGCAGTTTTAACTGTTTATACAGATTATTAGCTAGATTTTTCCACTAGCAGCCATACATATATCTAGCTACTTTGAATGTTTACCCATACTACGACGTGGATTTAACACTGAAGTATAAAACCTCTGTTAGGAAGTTTGGTGGCTCTGAATTGGCAGGAGGTGTTAATGTGAGTGCTACTGTAGAAATACCCCCTGCCATATTGTCCTTTCTGGCCTTTCCTTTACCTGTTATGTCTTGATTTTACCTGGGGGCAGATCTCCACAGGATTATGCCTTAAAATTATATTAAACCCAGACCCTAAAGATATGTTTTAAAACAGATTAAGTTCCATACTGATGGAGGTGAAAAAATGGCAGAATGATTTTCTTGATTTATTTCATTCAACTGGTCAAGTAAGTAAGTTAAAAAATAATTGGCAACTACTTTAAAAAGTCAGTGAATTCTCAAATGTCAGAATACGATGCTTTAATTTACAATTAATATTTTTGAGATTCGTCTGTCAAAGTGTTAAATGCTAAATTATTGTTTCATGTATCCTTCACTGTATTACAGCATTTCATTTCATAAAATGGAGAAGTTAATCAGCAAATTAATTGATTAAAAAAAAAAAGAACACAAGTGTTATCTGTACATTTTTTTTTTTTAAATAAAAAAATAAACAAAAAAACAACATTTGGTCAGCAGTGTCTGAGACAACTCATTAGGTGTAGTGTGGATGAACCAAAGATGTAGCACCTAATATACAGCTCTGTAACGGCTATTGTTACTTGTCTAAAGCCAGTTAGGGCCTGTGATGCTTTAACTCTTTACTCCATAAAGATAACATTTGACGACCTCCCCTGTACCCTTAATGACAAGTTTTGACACCTCAGTATATATCAATAAAGACATTGTTTGATGACCATTAGAGTAGGTTCTGGGTTTTTGCAAGGGTGGCCCTAGTAAGCTGTATAGGCAGAGATCAGGGAGTCAGACGACCCCCTATGAGCAAGCACTTGGCAACAGTGGGAAGGAAAAACTCCCTTTTAACAGGAAGAAACCTCCAGCAGAACCAGGCTCAGGGAGGGGCAGTCATCTGCTGTGACCTGTTGGGGGTGAGGGGAAACAGAAGAGAGCAGAGGGAGACAGGACAAAAGACACACTATGGGAGAGAGCCAGAGTTTAGTAATAACTGATGATGAAATGCCAGTGGTGTATAAACACATCACTTGCATTTAATCATTAGTTATTACTAAACTCATCCAATAGCATCCAGAAATTTTACTAAGAGCAAAGAAAAAAAAGTTAACCTGCTGAGGGCAATTGGAGATAAAAGTCAGAAGATGATCAAAGTCAGTTGGGTTTATCTGGTGACAGTGAATATCTGTACCGAATTTTCATGGCAGTCTAATAGGTGTTGGAATGTGTGAATGTTGACTAAAATGCTGAGTATAATGACCAGAATAGACTCTAATATCGCTAAAACATACACAAGCCTACATACCGCATATGCATATCCACAGAGTGATACCCACAAGTGTTTTCTGCTCCAGCAAGTTGTCTGCAAATAATCAGCAAGACCTCCTACGAGTAAGATATAACTCATTCTGCATAGAATTTTAAACAGACGTAGGTGTAATTTAAATGAATGCATCAAAAATTCACTGTGTATTTGGTGAGCAAGCCCACAGTGATCTGGGTATAATTACTTTCTTATGAACCAAAGCCCTCTTTTTTTAAAGGCATACAGTAGGAAGAATCATTGACTGGATAATAGCCCCCAGGCTAAATTCTAAACCCTTCCCAAGTGCCCATTTGAAATCCATTCTGGCGGTTAATCAATTGGTTATTAATGTGAAATCATGCTGTCCAAACAAAAATGTATTAAACTACTGTGTTATGTTCTTACGACGTCTTGTTTCTTTCATACATCAGTGTATATTAATGTTCATTTCCCTTTAGCAATGAGGTTTTCTATTAGACAGGGGTAATTAGTTGAGTGAATCATGCTGTGGAAGCATTTGCATCCATTTGTTACACCTCAGAGGAGTTTTGGCGCAGAATACACCAATACGTCTATTCCACTAGTACTGAGTCATGCTGAGCAATAAATCATTTACAGGCTCTTTGCTTGGACATTTGATCCCCTCAAGATTTTTTCTAATCCGATTTTGCCTCACTGAAAGGGTTAATGTTGAACCTCCTCTAAATGTGTACCCAGCAGTTTGTCTGTACTGTACTCTTCGAGTGTCCTACTTTATGCACAAAAGCCATACACACTTTTAGGATGACTTCCCAATCTGCTAGCTTAAACAGTTCGACATTTGAAAATAATCTAGCCTGTCAGAGCCGGACCGTCAGATGAACAGTTTCTTATCTACATGAGCATGTGTACTAACAGCTAATGAGGGTATTGACTCACTGCTCACGCTCTCATTGGAGATGACGGATGTCACTGATTTGTTTAAACATCATCAGCGTGGGGATTGGATTTGATGGCACCCTGGATGCATACTTGGCAATAACTGACACGATGCCCAATCCCTCACAGCGTGTATTTGCTGATTTGGTTGCTCTCCATAGAGACATTTATATCAAGTTGAACAGATGCAATTGGCATTACTCTGCTGCATATATTTTACACGTATGCTTTTAAGTCGTATTTTAAGGCCGACTAAATGCATGTAATACATTTATGATACATGAAGTATATGCATTTTTACATTTTGCTGTTGTGCGTAGGATTACTGTGCTCCACATTTCATAAACCCCACATATGAAACCAAAGTATTGCACTATACTTATCTTATGTTTATTGTATAATTATTGAAGCTATAGCAGAAATAAAACTGTCCCCTCTGACAAGGTGTTCCCACAACTCTTAAATCATCACTACAGTTTTAGGGTTTAATTTGACTGCAATTGCTCAACAGACTGATTAAAAAGACCTAATGTAGCCTATCTGATGGAGGTTCACGATCCATTGAGAAGTGATTAATCAGTTAAGTGCATGGAAGATAAATGATGCTGTTCATTCACCAGAGGTAATTTTAGTCACAGTAGATGTGTGACTCTCAGGACTGGAATTACAGCTGGTCTGTCAGTCAGTCTAATGAATTAGTCATCAGTATTGAAAAAAAAATATTAGAGTGCCATCAGATTTTGTTGATTTATAGTCCCCCAAGAATGAATTGTGCAAATTTTTCCTTTCCGGGATAGCTGGAAACATGCTGTCATATGTATGTTCACGATGAATGATCCCATGATCACTGTTTGTTTATCATCATTTAAAAAATTAAGTCTAAAGAGTCTATATTGAGTAAGCCTGTGGATCTGGTTGAATGTTCAGCTTTCAACATGTTTCCAGACCCTAAGACTGCTGTGAGGTTTGATGTGTACATTCAGTATTGTTTCACAAAAATTTGGGATGCTGCATCAAAGATCAAATGCAATGATTTTCAAATTGGTTAAATTCTATATTTGATTGAAAACAATACATTAATAATTAAAGCAGCAATTGTATTACTGTTACTGTTTTTTGAAAAATAAATGCTCATTTTTAAAGTTGTGTCAACACATTCAAAAAGTATGGATTGGTTCAACAAAAAGCTGTGTTGCTAAAATGTATAATAAATAAATACATAAATACACAAATAAATAAACTTGCTACAACTAATTAGGCTAATTGGCAGCAGGTAAGTAAAATGAATAATTGTAGAGATCATCCCAGAAAGATTCTTTCAGAGGTAAAGATGGGGAAAGATTTCATGGCTTGTTGTAAATGCATACAGTACTTAATATGGTATCTGTGATGGCACTCAGGTCCTTTACAACGCATAGCATGGGTAACATCTATGAAGGACCCATTGATACTGAACAATATGTACAGATTTTGGAGCAGCATATGCTGCCAAATCATATTCTGCACTGTTACGCCCCGGTCTAGGGGTAAGGAAGCGCAACATAAGGGTTAAGAGGGTGTCCCCACGCCGGTCCCCAAAACCAGAAGTCCAGCTGTAATTCACTGTTTATTATTACAGTGTGTCAAAGAATAACCCAAAAACTGAAAGCATAGGCTCCGGGGTGAACCAAGGCCAAAATAACAAACAAAACTAGCTATATTTCAAGAAGAAGTGCTACCTAGTCCCTATGTGAAACAAAACCAAACAAAAGACAAGTGCTAAGCCTAAACTCCCTAACTCAGCAAAACACAAGAGAAAACTGTACAAAATAAATGCTTCTGCTTCAGTGATATGTGCACGGTGGATGGATTGAGCTATTTACAACACTATATACAAACCAAGGTTTCTCTCAGGAAAACACACACACAGAACTAATCAGAGTTTGGAGGCCGAGAACAGGACCCGCTAGTGCTGCTACTGTCAGTTGCTGCCAGGAGAGCAACTGCTGGAACCAGGGTTTTTGAAATGGCCAGATGACAAGGAGGACCAATCAGCAACTGACATGTCGACAGGCCAGTCCAAATGGTTGGGGACCATGAGGGGGACCTGCAGAGACTCACAGATCCTTAAAGGGAGAGAAAACACTCATAACACACAATCCACAGAAACAACACCAGGTACTGAAGTACAATGAGTATGGCCAGGGCCGTAACAGCACGTATTGCAGAAGTATGGCACTGTAAAGTCCAGGTGCTCAACTGGTCTGCCTGCAGTTCAGACCTGTCACCCAGTGCATTGTGAATTGAAAAATACAGCAAACAAGTTGCCTAACTTGGAAACTGGAAAACATTTTAAAACTGTAGCTACTGATCTCATCAGTTTCAAAATCCTTACAGAGTGTTAACTGAAGAGGTGATTGTGGTACATTATGAAACAAAACATAATGTACAGCGCCTTGAGGCGACTGTTGTTGTGATTTGGCGCTATATAAATAAAATTGAATACAGCAAAGGAGGCCCCTAATTGTTGAGCATCTGAAGTCCTGCATCGTGCATGAATGGGAAAACATTTTGCTTTTTAAACTACATCAACTGGTCTCTTTAGTTTCCAAACACTTACAGTGTTGTTAGAGAAGATGGTGCATTATGAAATGACAAAAATACGGCAGAGGCCCCTAGCTGTTGAGCAACTCCTATATCAAGCATGAATGGGAACACATTTTTGTTTTTAAAACTACAGCAATTTGTCTCTTCTCTTTCCAAACACTTACAGAGTGTTGTCAAATGAAGAGGTGATGCAAGAGAGTAGTAAAAATGTCCCTGTTGCTGGCAAATTCAAATTCAAAATGAGCGTGAAATGAAAGTTTCTCAGCTCTCTTTGTACTGCTTTCAGTTAAATAGGGTTTAAATGATTTGCTAATTATTGAATTATGTTTTTATTTATATTTTATGCAGTGTCCGAACTCTTTTAGAAACATGTTTGTACATAACAGCCTATACAACTTGTATGTTCTAACCTATGGTATGGTCATGCTGTGGGCTTCTTTTGAATATACTGTAAATTTCACTTTGTATTGACTAGAAAATAGTGCTTTTTAATTTTTTGATGATATTACAATCATAAAGGGAAATGTTAGATTGGTGGAGAAGACCCCATGCTGAGGGCATGATCTGAGAATACTATAAATGTCTAATAATAATAAATAAAAGCATTATTATAGTATCTGCTCATCTTAACCTTTGGTTCAGATCAACTTCCTTTGAACTACCTTTGGGAAGTTTGTGTGTCTGTCTTTTCATTTTTCCTAAACATGAGCAAAAAATATTACTTTCTCGATCACAAAAAACTATTGAAATAGCACAGTTTTTGTGCATTTATGAAAATGTAACAAAGTACAATTAAGACATATGGCAGAAATAATGTGACCTAAATGTCAATCAACCTTCCACTTCACTGAAGAGATAAGAACCTCAGATATGTGTGGACTGGTAAGTTTACTTTAGCGTTCCTCAAATTAATAAATGAAGCAACCTTTCAAGTGAATGTTGTGTTTTCAAGATTATTTTCCACTACTTGAGGTCTAATAGCCGCTATTCTTTCTATACTTACTACTACTTAATGTCACCGCACTGGAGAATAAGCTACAGCCCATCAAATATTTAACTGGATGCACCTAACTGCTGTTATCTGCATAACAATAGTGGAAACATGCATTCACTTGCATTTTTCTTTAACAAATTCAGTTAAAATATCTTTCTTAATTGTTGGCTGAGATCAGTTGTCTGGTGACAGGACCTACAGTTCTAATATTTGAATGTCATTGTTAAATGAGATAATGGTGTTAAAATTGTAAAGCTTAATGAGGTTGAAGGACTTGAGCCCAAACTGTTTAACTGAACAGTGATGTTTAATGTTCCTGTTGTTGTATTTAGTAGTTCACACCTCCATTGTGAGACTGTAGAACAAGTTGCTCATAACAGGTTTTCCCATAAATCCATGAAAAGTGAGCACTGAGCTAATTGGAGAGAGAGCCACCCCCAACTGGGCTATACAGAAGGACAACTAATAGCCAATTAAAAAGGGCTGTTTCCAAAGCACCTGCTACCTTGTAAAAGTGACTAACTGTGACACCTTTGCATTTGAAAAGCTTATTTCTGTGGTAAGGAATTTAATGTTTGCAGGTAGATTGGTCTTTAGCCAGATTTGATGGCTTTCCCCTTGTTCATAGTTCTGTTGCTTTAAAAGGCCATTGTTAGCAGTGCCTCCTGAATGATACATCAAATTGTTCTATCTACTGTTTGATGTCAGAATTTAAACTTGCCCCATTGAGTTTACCTGCTTCTGTATAAGACTTGTAAATATTGATGATGATGAAAGCAGTGTCACATGATAGTACATCTCTTACTTTTCCCCACTTTCGGTGTAAATCAGTACTGGCTGGCGACTTAAAAGAATGGCAAAGATGGGAGGAAACCCACCCCTCTATGTCATGTTGTTTTACACTAGTCTGCTACTTAACTCCATGTTCTTCAGTTCAGTTCAATTCAATTCAGTTTTATTTATATAGCGCCAAATCACAACAACAGGCACCTCAAGGTGCTTTATATCGTGGGGTAAAGACCCTACAGTATTAGAGAGAAAACCCCAACAGTCAGACGACCCCTTATGAGCAAGCACTTGGTGACAGTGGGAAGGACAAACTCCCTTTTAACAGGAAGAAACCTCTGGCAGAATCAGGCTCAGGGAGGGGCAGCCATCTGGCGTGACTGGTTGGGGGTGAGGGGGAACAAAAGAGAGCAGAGGGAGACAGGACAAAAGACACACTATGGGAGAGAGCCAGAGTTTAATACATGGAGTGAAAAGAGGTAAGTGAAGAAGAAATGCTCAGTACATCACGGGAAGCCCCCAGCAGCCTAGGCCTATTGGAGCATAACTAAGGGATGGTTCAGGGTCACCTGATCCAGCCCTAACTATAAGCTTTATCGAAAAGGAAAGTTTTAAGCCTAATCTTAAAAGTAGAGAGGGTGTCTGTCTCCCGTTCTTGTCACCATAAGTCAGTCAGCATCCAGTAAATAGGTGTGGTAATCTGGATGAACTAGCTCTTTATGTATATAAATTTAGCACAAAAAGTAAGGCTTTCCAACGGTATGAGATTTATTGCCAAGAAGCATTGTTACAACAAAGAAATAATCGAACAAACACAAATTTCCTTACTTTTTGTGCTAAGTTTATATGTAGTCCAAAGGGAGCGATACCATGGTGTATTTGCAGGGAAGTGTCCAACAACACAATAATCAAGTCTCCAAAAAATGATTCATTGATTACCAGGCTACCTGTTGCCATGTTTTGTTAGTTAGTGATGTTTCGAGAAGTCATATTTTTTTTTAAGAAGAATATCACAAACTAACAATAATAACACTATAATAACTGCAGATACAGACTTTTACTTTAGGGGAAAAATGTAATAATAAACTTGACAAGAATATATATTTGACAGCTCTGATGGAGCGCAGACTCGATCTGAAGACGGCCTCTGTGTAACAAACGATTTAGGTGTAAAAGTGTGACTGTGTGACAACTGAGCTGTTTGAGGTGCTCCTGACCAATCCTGTCAGTGTCACAACTAATTGGTAATTATGAATAATTAATGAAGTCGTTGTTGTTGTGCCAGTAGCGTAAATACGTGCAGCTCTCTAATTGTGAATTTCCAACCATGAGTACACCACCTGAATTATTAAAAATAAAACAAAAATGTTCTTTTGCCTGTGGGTCCTGTTGCAGCTAGTCAAGATAGAATTAAAGGTTGTCTTTCACCTTTGGATCTTGTCAGGCTAGAAGAAATAAAAATGTCCTCCATGCTTCATTGTAGCATACCAGGATCCAGTGCTAGGTGAGAGGAGCTGTGGGTCCAGTCCTGATAGCTAAAAAATAACATTTTGGACTTTGTCATCTCTTGACTTCAGGTGTCACTGTTGAGGCATTTATATCAGAATTTCAATAATGGATTAAAAAAAAAAAAGAAAATGTTTTATGAGTGATACAGAGATTTGGTGATGATTTATTTTAACCAGTTCCAGTTCTTTTTTTTAATATGCTGATCTTCCTCTTCTCTCTCTAAAAAAATCTAAAATAGAAAAACAACCTCCTCTGGCTCTATTGACCAACCTCTGCCGGTGTCAGTGTTTTTGTATGTTTCAAAGTGCCGTGCTTTAAATTAGATAAACATGACGTGCTTTCATGTCACTTTTACACATTCAATCGTGTCATTTCTGCTGGTATTCCAGAAGTGGCAGATCCTTCTTGCTTACAAATTCCTCACAGTTGGAAATGTCAAACATATTCCTTGTCCTTTTTTAAGTGGGGCAGGTAATGTTTTATAAATTGTAAGTATCAAATACACATGGTTTTATGCACAGTGTGACATTTCCAAATTCCACAGATGTCTGCGTCGACTTTATCAACTGTGACAAAATCTGACACCACCCTTTCAAAACGAGATGAAAACAATACAGTTTATGAATATTTCAGGAGGAACTTGTCAATCACAGAATAGTACACCTACAGCTAATGAGAATCTGTATTTCATCACCTCTCTTATATGTTAAGTGCTCCATCCACTCGTCAGTGTGTGTATGTGTTAGTGAGTATGCCTGTATCTCTCCTCTCAGGTGGCTGATGTGTCTCTCCAGCCAGGTGTCAGTCCTGCCAGGATGTGGAGGAGGAGCAGCCTGCGTCTGGAAGAGTTGGATCAAAAGCAAAAGGACCCTCAGTGATATTTAATACTGAGGTACCATGGTAACCAGCCAGAACCTACCTCCTTCCTCATTCCCGTTTTATCTCCCATTCCTCTGTTCCCCTATTCCCATCCATTAAACCTGCATTTGTCTGCAAAGATACATAATCAATGAGAGTAACAGGTCACCATGCACATCAGGCTGATTTTACAGCACACACATTTACCAGAGAACTGTTGACATGCTATACCAATGACAAAGTTCACATCGCGGTCACATTATGAAAGCAATTTCTGTGGAAGCCGCTCGCTTCTTCCCCCTCTCACTCTTCACTCTTCCTCCCTTCTTTTTCTTTGATGATAAGCTAAAGTAACATGCAGTTGAAAAGATGTATATTGCTACACTGTCACAATAGGATTGCAAAAGGAAAGAACTCAGATGTGTCAAAGAAACTAAATTTAAATGAGCCTAATTTGGGTCACACACAAATTATAGTTACATGTTTCACATGAGACTGTGGGAGTATTTTTATGTATTTTACTTTTCTAAATATATAATTCTTAATTTAGCATGCTGCTCTGTCTTTTCTCAGTTGCTCTTTGGCCACTTGCCCAACAGATTGGTTCTAGCTTCAGGGCACATGCCAAAATAAGGCATCCCACTGGTCCTCATTTCATGGATTATTCAAAATAGAGCAACTCGAATTTTAATAACAAGAAAATTGATGTAAGTCCTAATAAACTTAAGCCTCATCACTTTCCACTGCTATTTCTTTAAAATTCCCTTTTTATTCCTTAACTGAAGAGTGTATAGTGTCTTTCTATAGCACTAATTTAGCAAACACTAACTTCTTCATGAGTTCTCTATTATAATTTTAGAAGCTGTTTCCTGGTAAAACAGTGTACTGTAGAAGAAAACATGACAAAGAGTATAGTTAGTTAATAAATACAAGTGCTTTAGTATTTTATTAGTAACAGTTAAAACAATACACAAGAACACTGAAAAACAATACACAAGCCATAAACAGGATAAAAAGATGACACGGTGGTGCAGTGGTTTGCATGTTCTCCCTGTGCCTGCGTGGGTTTCCTCCAGCTTCCTCCCACAGCAAGGCATGCATGGTTAATTGGTGACTGTAGATTGGCCGTAGGTGTGGATGTGAGATAGACGAAGCACTGTAGAATGAAGTGCTGTATGAATATGTGTGAAAAACGCAAATGTGGCTTGTAGTGCAAAGTGCTTTGCGGGGTCAATAAGACTCTAATGCTATATAAATGCCAGCCCATTTAATTTGATTCCATAAGAGCAAGCAGCAACATGGTGACCAGAGACCACAGGAAGTCGATGACATTCATTGACTTCGAGCAAGCACAGGGAAATAACTGCTGGTGGCACAAAGTGTGCGGGTCCCAACTTCGAGGCAAGTGATTGATACGACTAACAATGAGAATCAAGATTGTCTGACATCTGACAGGGTCGTAAATGCACCAAAGCCTGGAACGTCTGCTAACTACCAGCCATCAACTACAAAGCGATTTGTGATGAGCAAAAGGCTTCCTGTGTGGATGCCTCTTAACTCTATAAATATGTGTTTTAAGAAGTGATTTGAAAGAAGTCACTGATTCTTCAAGTTAAAATTTCCTCAGGCAGTTTGTTCCAAAGCCGAAGAGCACTGATTAAAGAATGGCCATCTCTAGATTTAAGCCTCGACTCTGGAACAGCTAGAAGGGCCCCACCCGAGGATCTGGGGCTGTGAAATGTCTCATAAAGCGTCAGCAGTTCTGCTATGTACCTTGGGATCAAACCCAATGTTACTATAAAAGTTACTAGTGTAATCTCTAAAGTGAGCCACTGCATTCTGCACTAGTTCATCTTTTATTCCAGCTGTTCTTAACCTGACCAGTTGATTATCTATGTTACATAAGACAATCGACCCCGTGGAGAAATAAAGCGCAGTGAGTATGGTTGTTCTGAGCAGGGATTTTTGTTTCATGTTGAAATATGCGTGTTGCGATTTGTGAATTTTTTTTTATTTTTTCCTTCACGAATATAATTCAGGAACCAGAGTGGTCCTATATACTCTGAACACTGTTAGAATATCTGCCCCTCTTTTACTCATGTTTGCAAATCTCTGCACAGGGAAGGATGAAACTCCATTTACTGAGATCAGCAGCAGACTTTTGGAGTTTTAGAGTTAATAAATATGGGGAAATTGCTCCGTAATGTATAACTGCAGGGTGTCACAGACAGCAGCCCTGGTGCATAGCTAGCTGCAATTTAACAAGTTGAAAGAAGAAGCTGTACAACTCCCCTTTTTTTCAGATCTTTTTTTTTTTTTTTTAGTGTTTTTGCCTTTATTAAACAGAACTGTGTAGAGAGAGTGGATAGGAAGGTAGGAAGAGAGTAAAGGGAATGCCATGCAGGAAACGGTGTGGCGCGGACTCAGACCTAAGCCTCTGCAGTAGCCTTTGGCATGTGGGTCACCTGCTCAACTAAGTGAGCTATATCAACACCCTGCACAACTGACCTTTGTAGGGAATTCTGATATCAGCGATCAGGCAAGGGGTTAACGTTAAGGACTAATATTTCTTAGGATTTTTTTTATGAGTCTCCTGACACATTCTGAATCTGGTTCATTTCTCTTTTATTTAGCTAGTAGTTTTCACATCGAAAAGGTGGTGCTTGGTGGCTTCATGAAAAGTGGGAACAGATCCGGATCATCCCTCCCTACCAGTGTCATCTCTGCTGTCATGGGCTTGCTGAAAGTGAAAGTCAGTTTCTGAGTTGATTGTTGTTTGCGCTGTAGAGTTTTTCTTAAGATGCAGTGCAAAAAAATCAGAGATAGAGGGTAGAAATAATTTATCAGAGTCAGGGACATGTAGACCAGGAGGGGAAATGCCCATCCCCCCACTCCATGCAAATCGTATCCTGGAAATATGGATATAATAGTCTGCATAAGCTCGTAAGATTAGCAGATAACTTGTAAGCTGGAGAGGAAATGGCGTTTCACCATTTTAGAAGACCTTAGTTTGGTCTGGAAAAATAGCTTGTTGCTCTATAAAAAAGGCCCTTCGTAAAGCTAGGACATCTTACTATTCTTCTCTGATTGAAGAAAACAAGAACAACCCCAGGTTTCTTTTCAGCACTGTAGCCAGGCTGACAAAGAGTCAAATTGAATTAAACCAATGGTTCTATTGGACCCCATCCCTACAAGACTGTGCAAAGAAGTCCTACTATTAGTTAATGCTA
>VUQI01056808.1:0-14278 GCA_015106735.1 Paratilapia polleni
CAGTGTTGGGTTATTTTTATCCTTTCACACCGTGTATCAATAAATCACACCTTTAACAGTGAACTACGGCTTGATTTCTGGTTTTGGGGACCGGGGCGGGGACACCCTCTTAACCCTTATGTTGCGCTTCCTTACCCCTAGACAGGGGCATAACATAAAGTGGGGGCTCGTCCGTTCTTTTCCTCGTCCTTTCTTTCTCTGTCCATTCTTTTTGCTCGTTGTATTTTGTGGTTTGTCTGCAGCCTTTGGTTGGCAGTTTTCTTGGGGTGGAGGGGCATCCTAGCCACAATGACTTTTGATGTGGATGATTTTGCGCAGCAGCCCACCATTGACAAGTTGGATCGGTGCACAAAGGTGGATTTGTTGTTGGTGGCCAATTTGTTTAATGTTGCTGTGCCATTGAGTGCACGTAAGGCAGAGATTAAGCAATGTCTGTCGGAACAGCTGGTGGAAAGGGGTATAATTGGGAAGGCGAAGCCTCAATTGGTTAGTGCCTCTGGGGGGTTGTCTGTGGAAGTGGGAACGGAGGCTGCCATGACCACCACACAAGCCTTCAGTGGACGGGTGTCACCGGGGGCGGAGGCTCCTTCTGCCATCCAGGTCCCGAGCACTGGAGCACGCATTTGCGAGTCCTCAAAAGTTACACACATATCACTGTACACATTTGTAAATCTTAGTTTACGCTTGTGGATCATATACGCATTTGTAAAACTTTTGAGGCAAATTACTCTTCATAGAAATCCCGCAATCCAGGCTTGTAAAGCTTGTTTCCTCATACCTAGAAAGACTAATAATTGTTGCCAAAGGTGCGTCAACTAAGTTCTAAGTAAAGGATCTGAATACTTATGTAAATGTGATATTTCAGTTTTTTCTTTTTATAAAATTCCAACAAGCCTGAAATTCAATATTTGGTAGGACCACCTTTGTTCTTTCTTAGACAGCTTTCTTGTAATTTCTTTAAGTAGTCTTCAGGAATAGTTCTCCAGGCTTCTTGAGGGACTTTCAAAGCTCTTCTTTGGATGTTGGCTGCCTTTTTTTTTTTTTTTTTTCCATTCATGATCACACACTGCTTCAATAATGTTGAGGTCCGGGCTCTTGGGAGGCCAGTCCATGACTGATAATTCTCCATTGTGTGGTTTTCTATCCAGGTATGTTTTTACTGCATTGGCAGTGTGTTTGGGATCATTGTCATACTAAAAAATGAAGAACGTTGCTAATCAGATACAGCACTGGTTTATCCCTTGAGTTAGGTGCCTTTTTTTATTCTTGAATGATTCATAGGTCAGTGTTAAATGACTCAAGACTTTTGCGCAGTACTGTAAATACCATCTTATCTGCTGATGTGCCGATATCAGTCAACAAGGACAATATTGGGCAATATTTGGCTGATATATTGGTGCAACCCTACAATAAAATCTTTTTTAATGATAAATATTGTGATCTGTTATGATTTTCATCAAATGAACATTTTTAACTCTGTCTTTTTCTGCCAGTGTGTAAAATCTTGTAGAACAGAGGTTATATCTTTGACTTTACAGCTTTACTGTTTACACTTTTTAAACTACATGAAGAAAACCACAAACAGACAGTAAATCACACTGAGAGCAGCTGCCAGGAACCAGCAGAGCCACTCTCTCTGAGGTCACCTTTGACCCTTGGTTTGATTTTTTGCATGTTGAGATTCAGGAGCTTCACCTGATGAATATTTGACTTAAAATAATGTCATATTTTTTTGCATGGCACCAATTTACTTCACCCCAAAATCGAATTTATGTGTTCTTCTTTTGGCCTGTTTCATTGGCAGTAAGTATTTAATAGATGGTTATAACATACTGTAGTGTAGTTGAGTGCATATACGAGAATATTTATGTGTTTATTTATGTTTGTATGTTTGTAATTTTTTTTGAAAGTTCTTGTAAATCCCTAAAAGAAAAATCTAAGATTTCTTGAAGTAAACTTTAAATTATTTGTAACATTGACTTTGTAAAAGAAGCATCACTCTGTCTTCTGTATCCTGTACTGAGATTGTTTTTAATGGCTGAACTGAGTTTTAGACACACACACACAGATGCAGCTATTCACTGTTCAGTTATTGCCAGTTTCTCACAAATACTTTTCTGAGGTACTTTGCAGGATTTATCAAACACTTGATGTTAATTTCCCCCCCCATCCTCACACAGTCGTCTCCATCAGGATTTTCCTGTTTCCAATTGTCTGGCTGGTAACTGCTCCAAAATGTCAAGCTAAGGGATGAGTAGCAAAAACAATTGATTAAAACTCCTTCAAGTTTTAAACTGGAAATGGACAAAATATTTTCACAACAATCAAACTTTTCATCCAGTGGTGAGCCATCCACCCACAACCATCTGCCCTCTTCTCTCAGTCCGATCCAGAACCTGTCCTCAGAATCCTTCATCATGTCTTTCACTCTTCGATCCAGGAATTTCTAAACGTCATGAAACGTCATAAAATGTCATGAAAATTACTCTGAGTGTTTTCTGTGCCAATATGACAAAATGTAAGGATGAGATAAATGCAGGAGAACATGAACCTACAGCAGTGTTTTATACCTGCTAATAATAGCTGTGTGCACTGATGGTCATGAACAATCCAAATTTAATCCAACATTGCAGTGTAGGAGTCTCACATTCTTACCTGTGAGATTGGCATTTACAGTTTGCCACTTCAGTTCAAGGTTTCTGAGCATTTCCCTGGTTTTTATGAGCTCAAACGCTGAATAAGGAAATGAAAAATAAGAACAAACACAAATCAGTCAGTACTAGCTTTGGTTTCACTTAATCTTTGTAGAAAATATATCTGCTTGTAAATTTTCAGTCTATAGCCAAGGACATGATTTTTGGTATCAGAAACCTAGTCCAAAATGTATTTATCAATCACATCTGAGCAAGCCTTGGTTGCATGCAGCAAAGCAGTCAATGTGGACAGCAAAAGAGTCATTGGTGAGTTTAGCACCCCTAAATTTCAAAATAGCACCCATAAAATAATGATATTAATAGTAGTAATAGTAATGCATTTTAGTATTATTTTCTGACATCGTCTTCTAGTGTTATATTCTGCCAACTTGTCTATTGGAGACAGTACATGTTACAACGAAAACAGGTTTAAATGTCCAGTGTTCCTGATGTCATGATGTTACAGTGCACTCACACAGAGGCGTTGCTGCTTCAGCAGCAAGGCTTGTCATTAACAAATAAGACTCGTGTTGCTGCAGCAGAAAGAAGATGAAGAGGTAATTTCATGATGCCAATCAGTGGTGCAGATTCAAACCTGAAACATTAACAAGCAAAAGTGCAACTTGTTCCGATAAGGCAGGGTATTTGCTGTGTCTTAAAGTGTCTGCTTATGTATATTTGTTCTCTAAATACTGTCAAAAATGTTAGCTAGCGTAGGCTAGATCGCTAGAGACTATTAGCTAATTTTAGCTTTCTGAGCCATTAGTCTGCTGCATATCGCTAGTTGTCAGCCAAGGAGCTGAAGTACTTTATTATCTTAGTTTGTTAGAGTTTCCTATTCTGGTCGAAGTGAACTTCATTGTTTGTTTACAGTACAGTGCAGCTCCAGATCCAGATGGGAGCAAGTCAAAAGGATGTCACCTATCAATGACTAGCAGCCCATGTTCAATTAGAACATTGTTGTAAACTGATAGAAATCAATTTATGTGATTTATTGGGTTGTAAATTCTGTTCCACTGTTAAATGTGGATCCCCAACCTGCTCTTATAATAACTTAGGTTATTTTTTATGTTATACAATATGTTTGTTTGATTGTCGGTGCAAAGAAAGAGTAAGGAGGATGGAGAGAGAGATTGTACAAGAGCAAGAAGCACTGGGGGAGCAAATGGGCAGATAGTGAAGTTAGTTGGAAAAGAAAGGAAAAAAAAATTACAAAATAATTTTATAAGCATTTTCATGGATGCTTTGTGTGCTTTCCAGTGGACATTCTAAATAGAACATATTCATTTATATGAATGGTAGCATTTTACAAGATTCATACCACTCTAAACATGGCTTGAACAGGATGGCTGTCGCTACATTGAAGTGACTGACTACAAATCTACTCTCCACTCTTCATGGGTACATGATGCCCTGTGTTGAGTCTGCACAATAAATTGAGGGTTTGTGTGAATTCAAAAACCTTAATGTAAAAGCAACTCTTTTACCAGTTTTCTTCTTGTCCAGGTGAATAGAGTAGCAGTCTGATTCTTTTTTTTTTTTTTTTATGTCTGTACTGAATAACGCTACTCTAATTGTTTGATGAGTTGGTGGATTGCCTCTATGTGGTTATCTGGCCTCTCAGCTTGACAAGCTCAAGCCATTGTTAACAGGAGACAGACATGCCCGTGAAATGGAGACAAGCTACATTTTCCAAGAGTTCCAAGGCAAGGGGAGCTTTCAGTGACAATAGCCAACTGCAGCCACAAGATGGCAGTCATGTAAAGGATGGATGCAAACAGGCGAGATGAAAGGAGAGAGATCACATTCACCTTGGTATGTTTTAATTAATGTCTGTTTTTAGATTTGACTAGGCCCTTGCTTGTCCTGACAGAACGGCACTGCCTTATGGTTAATCTGGTAAGGAGTTTCAGTTTTGTATTCCAGTGCTGTGGTTTATGTTTTAATTGGAAGTTTTAGGCTCCTCTGTATTTTCCCTCTCTGTTCCTTCCTCTGTCTCTTTCATGTCTAATGTGGTTCTTCTTGACTCTGAGTTTAGTATGTCTTTTATTTCCTGTTTTACTTTGAAGGTTAGTTTTCTTCTGTGTCTAGTTCTACTTTTACTTCCTGTCTTTTCCCTCCTTTGTAATTATCTGTTCCTCCCTGATTGTTTTCACCTACGGTTAATTGTTTCCTCCTATGTTCTGTCCTCACCTATGTCCTGTTCCCCTAATTTGTGCAATCCATCCATCCATCCATTTTCTTCCGGTTATCCAATTCAGGGTTGCGGGGGGGCTGGAGCCTATCCCAGCTGCCATAGGGTGAGAGGCGGGGAACACCCTGGAAGGCTGCCAGTCTATCACAAGGCTAACACAGAGAGACAGACAACCATTCACACTGACATTCACACCTATGGCCAATGTAGAAACACCAATTAATCTAACCCCACTAACCGCGTGTCTTTGGATTGTGGGATGAAGCCGGAGTACCCGGAGAGAACCCACGCAGACACAGGGAGAACATGCAAACTCCACAGAGAAAGGCCCTGGCCAGATGATGTTTGATGAAGTGAGTTCAACATGTTTTCTGGGTATCTTTTCTGTTCTCAGACTCTGAAGAAGTCACAAGAAGGTGGTTATCAGCTCAATAAGTTAACCCAGGGTTTCCTGATCTATGTATGAGCGCGTTCACATGAAGGGGGTGGCGTTGACAATATACGACCAATTAGAAACAGACTGGTCAACTGGCAGCAGAGCGGTTGATTTTAAAAAGTAAAATAAGACTACTTCATAAGTCTTTTGTCTTACTGACATACAGTGCTTTTCATATTAAATTATTGTACAGTGCTTTTCCTCTCACAGACACGCTGCTGCGCTGTCTGCAGCAGCTGTGTTGCTTTCAGTCTGTAGTGTGTTTAACCTCTTCATGTTCTTCTGATTTATAGTTTGTAAAATCAGCTGCTCTGCTGCCAGTACACTTATCTATAATTGTGATTGGTCAGATGCTTCAAACGCCACCCCTTTCATGTGACCATGCTCTTAACTAGATTGGGAAACCTTGGGTTAACTTGGCGAGTGTATAACCAGCTTCATGTGATCGCTTATCCTGATTGCAGATGCTAGGGTAAGTAATTCCAGATAACAGAAAGATACCCTGGGTATGTTGAACTATGTTGAACAGATTAGGTTCGCAGTATAAGTTACCATGGTGATATACCCTGGTAAGAAGTTAACCACCTTTGTAGTACAGGAAACCCAGGATAAGACGAAATCCTGCTTCGTAACATAGGCCTCTGGTGTGTTTCCCTTTCATGTACACCTATGGATGTTGTGTTTGGCATACTGACTCTGTTTTGGAATTTGTGTTTTTAATCCTTCAGTTTAAATAAAGCAGCTTGGCTTTTGTTCTATCAACCTGCCTTCTCCATTTTGCATTTTGGGTCCTTTAAAAAGACTTTTTGATCTGAACATTTTGCAAAACTGTGACACTGTTTCAGTGTAAAATACAGTATAACTGATCTAGTGATAAATGAAAGAGAAATAGATGGAGGGGCTTGAAATTGACTGCCATGTTAACTTAGGTGTTGGCAAATAGTGTTAGCTCATTGCCCTGTATTAATACTTAAGTTACTGTTAGAATTTATGATTGCTTTCTTTTTTTTAATCTTAATTTAGGTGATGGATGAATTTGACACGAAGCCTGTCATAATTTATTAAATAAAAGATGCTCATTTGCTGCAGTGGAATTAAACCATGGAGGGTATAAGTTGGCCAGAGTGTGTGTGTGTGTGTGTGTGTGTGTGTGTGTGTGTGTGTGTGTACATAGTATATCACACTGTTACTGTAAGCATTCTCTTCCTCCCTTAAATTGCAGTAATTTTGACACTTGAATGGTTTCAAGTAAAACTACATGAAGAAAACCATAAACTTACAGCGACGGTAAATGACAGCAGCTTCCAGGAGAACACAGAGAACCAGCAGGACCACTCTCTCTGAGGTGACCTTTGACCCTCTGTTTGATTTTGCATGTTGAGACTCAGGAGCTTCACCTGATGAACATTTAGAGGAGACAGAAGGTGGACACATAAGCATTTAATAACACAGTATAGTGTAGTTGTGCAAAGGTATGACAACATTTAACTGTTTAGTAACGTTTCAGTATTTGTGAGCTACAGCAGTTGTAAAACAGCTGGGAGGAGCACAGCTGCATTAGACCAACAGGAAACACTGAGACATTGTCTATGAGGTAACCAAATGTTAAATATATCACAAACCCTAATGCTATGAAGAACTAATGTTATTGGTCAGATCCTCACTGTGTTGTTTCCTTTGACTCATGACACCGCCCTACATCATATTTGCTGTATGAAATCACTTGTTCTTTACTATTTTTGGGTTGCTGATTTAAAAAATAATATCCATTTTGCTCCATCACATCACATTTTTTCACAAGTGGCAATCATATCAGATTTTGCTTTCGTGAGGAGGGTGAAGAAGTCTTTTATGACCTTTAATCACCACCTAAACCATCTCAGCTTGAGGTTGTATTGTGAAGTTCTGCTCCAGGTCAGCGCACCCAGCTAAATTCTTTGGATGCAGAACTTTCAGAAAACACATGTCAACATGCTGTTTGTATGTTTGTTTTGTGTGTCTCTTTTTCACTGAATATTTTATTCATCTGCATTTGGGTTTGATACAAACATTACAGTAGTTTCTTTAGCTGTACTTTTACTTTAGTTGTAGTTTCTTTCACTGAAACAGATTCTACAGCAGTAAAAGAAGAAAGGAACAACATCCACTGAAACGTTTCAAATCACACAGTGAATAACCCTTCTCTACACTGTCTGTCTGCATGGAACTGTGTTAAAAAAAACAAGAAATCAATAGACTGGAGCTGTTTATTTACAATAAACACAGCATAGCTGTTTCATGTGATCAGTTACAGAAATTTGAAAGGTTTTATCAGTACTGTATAAACTTTTGCAAAAATTGCTATTTTTTTGACATTTTTGCAAATTCTTTAAAGAAAAAAAAGATTGAAAACTGCTTAATATATTTCACAGATGGCAACAATGCTGTAGCACACAATAATAAGATTAATAAAAACAACAAAATATTATTCAGATTTATGTAACTATATTTCATTTAGTGGGCAGCATGGTGGTGCAGTGGTTAGTGCCATCACCTCACAGACAGAGGGTTCCTGTTTGAACCTACTGGCTGACTGGGGCCCCTCCGTGAAGAGCTGCCATGTTCTCACAGTGCCTGTGTGGGTTCTCTCTGGGTACGCCAGCTTCCTCCCACAGTCCAAGACATGCATGTTAGACTAATTGATGATTTCAAATTGGCCGTATAGATTTGATTGGTCACCTGTCTCTTTGTGTTAGTCCAGTAACAAATTGGCAACCTGTCCAAGATAGATTCCAGCCTCCCTCCCTGTGACCTGGATTTGGACAGATGCTTATAAAGATGGATATTTCATTTATTTATACATATTTCTGGAAGTGATCTCTAATTGTTTGTTCCATTTGCTTTATAAAAATAGCGTTGCTCCACTTTCTTTATCCTGTACTGAGATTTTTTTATAGGTTGAAATGAATTTCAGATACAAACAGGCTGTGCAGTTATTTCTGGTTTCTCACAAATACTTCTGTGAGGCACTTTGCAGGATTTATCAAACCAACACAAGCTCCACCTTTTGCCCTCATCCTCGCACAGTGCTCTCCCTCTGCTGTCTGTCTTAACCAGGTCTCCTCCTTTAGCTCTACATTCATTTTCACTCTCATTCCAGGACTGTTTACAGGTAGAGAAATAATAACATTTTCCTCCACGTCACTCCAAGCCTTCTTGACATTTTGGACATATTTCAGCTTTAAAGAGATTATAGGAAGACTATGTGTGTATTCATAAACATACACATCTTGTAGTCCATCATCATTGTTTAATAAAATTACATTTCAAAACACTGAAGTCAAAGGTCGGCCAGAGTGTTTGTGTACAAGCTTCAGTATTTTACACTTTTAAATGACCTGCTCATCATTAAATTTTGTCTAAAATCAGCCACTTGTTTGAATTTAAGTAAAACTACATGAAGAAAACAGCAAACTCAAAGAGTCGGTAAATAACAATGAAAGCAGCTGCCAGGAGAACACTGAGAACCAGCAGGACCATTGACCTTCTGTTTGATTTTGCATGTTGAGAGTCAGGAGCTTCACCTGATGAACATTTAGAGAAGACATAGATGTGAGAGTTCAGAAAAGTGCAGAAGGTGGACACAATGTTTTAACATTTTAATACATGATAATAATTTACTGTAACAAGAAAGAAAGAAAGAAAGAAAGAAAACAACCAGCCATTAAGTGTTAAGTATTTAAGGCAAAGAAAAAAATGTCAAGGCAGAACAAAATAAGGAACTGACCATGACGATGTGTGCTATTTTAATATGTTGCTAACTGATACAAAAGGTGTCATGCTTCCGGATAGTCTTTCTTTCTAAGTCTGACTGTATTTCATCATACACTTGCTCATCTCATGTGTTCAATTATATAGAACTGACTGGCATTCACACATTTTCTTGTCTTATGGTCCATTCAAAGTGCTCCACACGACCATGCTACAAGCCACATTAACTTTTTTCACACATATTCACACAACTGCTTGCATGGTGCTGCCCTAGATCTATCCAGATAATGTTTTTTTATTCCGGTATACATGTTATGTTCTTTAAATAACACTTTTGTTCAGACTGGTTGTTGTTTGTCTGACGATGACCACTCAGATCTGACTGAAGCTCCCTCTTCTTCACCTTCCTGTTGATTTATGATCACATTAATGTTCTTACCTTTTATGTAGCTCTGTCGACGACTCATCATGCCGAGGCTTCAGGATCCTGACTTCAGATTTAGTCCAACTGTCGCTGAATCACATAAAACATTTATTCTGTAAACATAAACATTTACTCAAGCTTTGACAAACAGCAGAAGAGCATTTCTTTGGAGTATTTAGAGATATTTCTCCAAATTTGCTAATCAGATAAGCATTGACACGCACAGTAAATGTTTCCTTTGTCCTCTCTTTGGGCTTTCAGAAAGACTGCACAACACCTTGATGTTTCACAGCTATCTGCTAAAAATAAACTTCCTGTTTAACATATGGAGGTGTTTTTTATTACTCTGTCCTTATTGTGTGTCCCTTTGCTCAACTTGACAGACAGGTAATAGCTGTCTGTCAAGCAATATGCGTTTGATGTTTAGCAATAAACATCAAACGCAGAAGTAAGTTCAAGGTTTTTACTTCGTCTTTGGTCAAATGATTGACTTCTTTTTTGTAAAACCAAAAACAGGCATAAAACGTATGTTACAGAATATCTTTTCCTTGACTTATGAAAATATGTTGTTATACTCAGCACAGAAACAAAATAAACAAGCTTCAAATGATAAAAATATAACCGTTGCACACAGCAATAGCAGCTCAGTAGCAATCACAATGTGACTTAGCGACTTTAGCTTGCATGACAAATAAACACAGCAGATTGAATAAATTTGTTCTAAACAAACCTCTATGATAAAAAGGGACTAAGTGAACTTCAAAAGCACTATCTCTGGCACGGGTCTCAGGTGAATGTTAACAGTTCTATTTTTTTTAACCCTTACTTCAATCTTCCTGACTCTGCCTGGATCCTTATCAGGAAAGATCTGGTTGACAAGTCCCAGTGGTCATTCATTGCGACTCACTTGTACATCTTTGAGGATGGTTAAGCTGCCATTTGCTCCGGCTCTGCAGTGTCCCTAAATACTCCTGCCTCCATCTGGTCCAAAATGTGTTTGCAAGGTATTGTACTTGCCTCCACTGCTGCTGATAGAGATCTTTCTCAGTAAAACTTCCTCGTGGGGGACGGGGAGTACGCACCTACTCCGTCGTCTATAGGAGACAGAGGTCGAGCACTTATGATGGCCATTACCTCTGCCATGAGAGTGGAAAGCACCTCATGTGTCAAATGAGAATGCCCGGTCTGGAAAAGCATTGCATGTAGGATACGCTAAGATAACCCTGTCATAAGTTCCCAGCTGCCTCCCATGTGGGAAGAGTGAGGCGTATTAAGGATCCAGGTGTGTCCTTCTTCTCCCTAGTGCTTCTTGATGTTTGACATATTAGAGTCTGTCACTATGAAACCTAGCTCCCAGCAAGCGCCCACAAAATTAGTCTCACATTCTGATCGGATCTGCTTGGCAGAGTCTCTCAGACTGAAGAATCGTTTCAGAGCATTAATGGAACTTGAGGTGTCCATTGACTCAATCAGTCCAATGTGTACTGCACATGTACTAAGACATGTAAAAAGAATGGTACACCTTCTACTGTTTGCCTGGCCTCCTCTTGTGTGCCTCGGGACTACAGACCAAGGGCCGAATACATCTAAACCCACAAAGGTGAAAGGAGGTTCAGTGCTGATGTGGTCAAAAGGCAGGTATGCCATTCTTTGCTCAGTTGCTCTGCCCCTGAGTTTGTTGCAGATGATAAAGCTGCGGATAATGTGCTTGATTAGCCATCTAGCTCCTGTGATCCAGTACCCAGTGGTACGGACTGCACCTTCTGTGAAGACCTGTCCTTGATACATTACTCGCTGGTAGTGGTATTCTATTACCAACTTGGCAACGTGACTACCACCTGGAATAACAAGAGGATGTTTCTCTTTGTAGTCGATATTGGCGTATTTGAGCCTTTCACCTATCCTCAAGATTCCTTCATTATCACAATAGGGACTGAGCTTTTGTAGAGGACTATGTTTCAGGATATCCTTACCATTGGCAATGCAGGCCAGTTCCTCCTCAAATGTTTCCTTCTGCACACTTTTGATGATGACAGTTTTGTCAGTTCTTCTACCATGTGAGGCTGCTTGCAATGAACTGCAAGAGTGATCCTTGTATTTGTTTTTGAAGGCCTTCACAATATGAATGAGCAAGCTTATGGCCCTGACAAGCTTTTTCCATGAGGAAATGTGCTTGAACATTTTGAGATCTGAGCTGTGACCCATCAGTGGAAATGTGAGTGACAAATAACCATATTTCGGCATCCAAATCAGAGTCCACAAGGTCATAGGTTTCAGCTTCTGCTGTACCACTGGCTTGCAACAAGAAAGCAGGTCCCTTAAGCCAGGCATTGTCACCAAGTATGGCTGCAGACACAGAGTGTGTACCTATGTCAGTGGGGTTAGAGCTCGTAGAGACATAGTGCCACTGTGTTGGTTCCAAAACTCTTCTGATGCACTGTACCCTGTTACTAGCATACTGTATACACAGAACCTCCTCGTCTGGTTGCTTATGTACCCTAAGACATCACAGCTGTCAGTGTAGAACTCAACAGTGTCGAGACTGAGGTCCAGCTCCCTGTGATGACTTCTGCAAGCTCCACAGCTAAAACAGCAGCTCCCAGCTCCAATCTTGGAATTGTATGAGCAGATTGTGTGGCTAATTTTGCTTTCCCCAGAACAAAGCCCAGATGATGCTTCTGCTCTGCAACAGTGATCTTGAGGAAGGCAACTGCTGTGATAGCTTTAGTGGAGGCATCTGAGAAGATGTGTAGCTCTTTTTTGGTTGCTGTTGAAATCGTGGCAGAAGCATAAGGTCTCAGAATATGTAGGTTCTTGAGATCAGCAAGAGATTCTCTCCATACATTCCACTCAGCTTCCTTTTTTTCAGGTAGTGGGGTGCCCCACACTACCGCAGCTTAGTGTAACGATCTGGCATCGGCTGGTGGACTTCTTCAGCCTTAGAAGACAGATGAGCAACAGTTTTCAGGGGAGGAGAATGATTGCTTCCAGGTGCGGGAGTCAGAGGGCGGGAATCCATAAAGAATCCCAGCCCCTGAAAACAAAACAGAGTTAGACACACCATACACAGACCCACACATAGAGGAGAGAAAGAAAGGGCTCAAGGAGAGAGACAGAGAGAAGATGGCAGGTCATCACAGGAGGGCCCGGGGACCATGACAGGATTATTGCCAAACACATGAACCTTCATGTGATACTCACAGATGTCATTGGCAGGATTGTTGTCCTTATGCCAAAAAAAGCGCAGATAGTCTTGATGGTCTTCTCTTACAATAAAACTGTGGAACACCTGTTCTATGTTCGCAGTTACTGCAACAACTTCGTGTCTAAATCTCAACAGTACTCCCAAAGAGCTGTTATTAAAGTCAGGTCCAGAGAGGAGGACATCGTTGAGAGAGATGTGGTGACACTTTGCACTTGAGTCAAAAACAACTCTGATCTGACCTGGCTTCTGTGGATGGTACACTCCAAAGGTAGGTAAATACCAGCACTCTTTATCCAATTGGAGTGGGGGAGCCAGCTCAGTATGGTCACGACTGAATATGTTCTGCATGAAGGCAAAGAAATGGTTCTTCATTTCAGGCCTTTTTTCCAAGGGTGTGAAGAAGAGAGGATAAGGGTTTGACCACCTGGCCACAATTGTTAGGCAAGCGTTGGTGAGGTGTCCTAAATGGAAGTAGTGCCCCCCAGCTATTGGTGTCATCCATGAAGATCTCTTTGTTCATGACTTCCAGGAAAAGTTTGTCTTAGAACAGAAAGTCCAATTTTGTTATCATCCTCAGGTGTATTAAAGATTGTGCTACCAAGAGTGCATGCATCAGCTATGAGTATTTCAGTGGTGGGGAAGACTTTAAGCTCGTAATTCTCTTTGACAAGAGCAATATTTGGACATGGGCTGAAACAGGGTGGGTGGTTGTTTTCAAGCATGTTAATGTTATAAGTATGCACAGTTGCAGGATTGTGAGCATCACCTATGCAGACCTCACTGATGATGACCCATCACGAAACAACCCAGAGCAACATCTAAAGAACTGCGGGCCTCGCTTGCCTCAATTTAGGTCAGTGTTGATTATTCCACAATAAGAAAGATAGCAGAAATGACATCCATGGGAGAGTTCCAAAGCGAAAACCACTGCTGACCAAAAAAAAAACACAAAGTCTCGTCTCACATTTGCCAAAAAATCATCTTGATGATGCCCAAGACTTTTGGGAAAATATTCTGTGGACTGATGAGACAAAAGTTCAACTTTTTGAAAGGTTTGCATCCTGTTACATCTGGGGTAAAACTAACACAGCATTGAAAAGAGCATCATATTCAATTCAATTCAATTTTATTTATATAGCGCCAAATCACAACAACAGTCGCCTCAAGGCGCTTTATATTTTAGGGTAAAGACCCTACAATATTAGACAGGAAACCCCAACAATCAGACGACCTCCTATGAGCAAGCACTTGGCAACAGTGGGAAGAAACCTCCGGCAGAACCAGGCTCAGGGAGGGGCAGCCATCTGCCACGACCAGTTGGGGGTGAGGATACCATACCATATCATACCAACAGTCAAACATGGTGGTGGTAATGTGATGGTCTGGGGCTGCTTTGCTGCTTCAGCACCTGGACGACTTGCTGTAATTGATGGAACCATGAATTCTGCTCTCTACCAGAAAATCCTGAAGGAGAATGTCTGGCCATCAGTTCGTGCCCTGATGCTCAAACACACTTGAGTTATGCAGCAGGACAATGATCTGAAACACATCAGCAAGTCCACCTCTGAATGGCTCA
>VUQI01056809.1:0-14637 GCA_015106735.1 Paratilapia polleni
TACTTTTAAATACCCTAGGAACCACAAGTAAGCCTGCAGTCTGAGAGCGAAGTGCTCTATTAGCATAATATGGTACTATGAGGTCTTTAAGATATGATGGGGCCTGATTTTTTAAGATTTTGTATGTGAGGAGAAGGATTTTAAATTCAATTCTGGATTTAACTGGTAGCCAATGAAGAGAAGCTAATATGGGAGAAATATGGTCTCTCTTTCTAGTCCCTGTCAGTACTCTCGCTGCAGCATTCTGGATTAACTGAAGTTTCTGCTTTTCAGGGAGCTTTTAGAACAACTTGATAATAATGAATTACAATAGTCCATCCCAGAAGTAATAAATGCATGAACTAGTTTTTCAGCATCACTCTGAGACAGGATGCCTCTAATTTTAGAGATATTATGCAAATGCAAGAAAGCAGTCCTACATATTTGTTTAATATGCGCAAGAGTTCTGTGTGTGTCTTCAGCACACAGACTGCACACTAGGGTTGTCATGATACTAAAATTTCAAACTCGATACCAATACCCAGGAAAATATTTAATAACATTTTCAATACTGTGGGATGAAAAAAAATTAAGAGGCATATTTTTTAAGATTTAAGATCATTTAAGATTAGAACAATACAAACAATAATACCAGTGAAAGCATTATTTTTAAGTTAAGACTTAAGACTTAGTGCAAACAATACAATAACATGGAAGGTGACAAATATTAATAATACTAATATGACAAATATTTTCAGATTCTGTTAGGGTTAGGTAGTGCAAAGAAACAAAAAAGACAACATTATTTTTAGGTTGTCTGGTGTAGTGTTGTGCTTCTGGTGACTTGGCATCATATTTTCGTTGCTGATCAAATAGAGTTGGTAAGGTAGGCTGCCACTGTTTCTTCTGCTTCCAACTGGGAATTTAAGAGAGACATAACACTTTGTAGACACAAATAATTGTGTTATCCTGTTAAATTAACACTGTCTATTAATGTTACAGACGGGCAGGACTGATAACATTTGATGCCTAGCTCCCGCCTTAATGTTATTGTTTTATTAATTAGCCATAGCCACTAGCTGCTAGCTTAATGATACCAGATAGCTAATGTGGGTCATTTCTAATAGTTAAATGGCTAATGTTAACTTTAATGTTGTTAAAATGGGAACTTTACTGACCTCTGAAATTCACTGAAATTCCTCATAAAGTGTGGTTCGGTGTTGTTCATATGTTCAGCTGCTAGTGAGGGGAGGGGCTGCGTGCCTCACACATTGTGTCTCAACTGGAGGAGACAAAGATGGCACTGTTGGTATTGATACTGTTGCAAATTAGTATCTAATCTAATCAGATAATCTAATAGTATATGAGTATTGATTTTTTGACAACCCTACCACACACTGAAACAACAGTGCGTTGATTATTTTGTACATGACAGTTTGTGCTTGTGTGAAAGTTTATTTGATTTATTTTTAACAAATATATATGTGCTGCTCATTGCTCTGCAGGTAAGTTAGTTGTACACATACAGAGGTTATAAGAACTAGTGCATAATTTGCATGGGTGAATGGCTCAGAGCTGTGAGGGCAGTGCCAAAGCTTTGGCTCTGTCCTGCAGTTCTTCACTCAACCTGAATGTTTAGAGCCAAACCCGACATATTTCTGGTCCTCAGTGAAACTGGTATTTTGATGAAACAGAGCCAAACATAACTGAACTAAACCTAATGTGGAACGTCGGAGGGAGAGGAGAATCCCATTACAATACACATACAAGCATGTTTCTTGTTTTACAGACAGCCAAGTTACTTTTTACAGTGACCAAAGCAGTTTGCAGTGTTTCAGGCTTTTAGTCATATTTCTACATAGAGATCGGTCCACAGTGAAAAACATCTCTGCATGTCTTTTTTCAGAAGTGCGCACACACAGAGGGACTTTCATGTAGTTTCTTCTTTTCGTTATTTCTTTTTTTGTTTACTTCTCTCTATCAAAGCTATGAGATACCACATTGAAATGTCTGTTAAAATGCAGTTAACAATGGGACTGAGTGACTGTGTTAATGTCTGAATCTTACAATATGTAATATTATATTTAATAATACATAAAGCCCCATATGCCCTGCAGAAAATACAAGCGGATGCACACATTTACACACGTGACACAGTAACGGTATCTGCATTAACACAGGCAAGGCTCGGGATCTCACGGTTAATAGTGTTTTATGTTCTGCACATCGGCAGTTGTAACACACAGATGTCAGGTTTATACGCTGGAATAGTTTGCAATAATGCAGCTCTCCTCCTCTGTATACATCTTGCGCTCCACCTGAGTTTCAACCTACAGGACCCCACACAGTCCCCAGCAAATTTTAACATAAGTGTTCACCTTTATATCAAAAACATATTGATTCTCCTTCAGCTGCCTCTTATTCAGTTGATTTGTCACACTGCTTTCAGAGAGAATTGTGTGTAAACCCTGCACTTATACTGCGTTTTGTTATAACACTACTAGCACAGGTCTGCTTGTTTTTTAACCTGCTAATTTGCGCTGCTCTTGGTAGAATGGTGGTCATTATTGAAATGAACTGGCTGCGTCTTTGTTTATAAATTAGCGCCTTGTTAGTAGATTTCCCACAAAACTTTCCACTCCACAGTTTTGTAATTGCAGCATCATGCTAATTTTCCCTGCTAACTTTGGCCTTAAAAGTCAATAACAGTCTCTCTGGGGTCATGTCTTCTCATGGTCCACCAGTGTGGTGCAGATCAATTCTATGATAAATATGTCATCAATCCAAAATGTATCATATCAGGTGTCGATGAAACTGACTGGTCCATATGTGACAAAAAAGAAGATATTCTATAAAAAGCATTATATAATAAGTGAAGGCCATACCATCCACACATATACACAGACACACACTTGGTTTATCAGCTGCGTGAGGGAGTGTTTTTGTGGCTGTAGGTGGGCGGATGCGCGTAGCCACGGCCAGCTTTGAGAGGGTAATCCATCTCCATCACTTAAATGATTATCCCCATTAATCTGGTGTAAACTAATAAACACCATTCTCTTCTCCCCTGCTCTTTCCTCCCTCTCCTTACCATCCTGTGCCTCCGCTCTAGATGGAGGTTCATTAAGTCTTTAGTACATTAATACGTCTTCATGTCCCCCCATCGTTCCTATCACCTGGTGCTTGGAGCCCCCTGAGGCTCTGGTAGAGATTCTTTCTGTGTGTATGTGTGAAAAAGTGAGAGGAGAATTAAGCTGTTGTTTTGTGTGTTTGTGCTTGTGTGAGCCACAGAGAGAAAGCAGAGAGTGGCTGAGTGTGGATGATTCCCCAGTATGTTTGAGTGTGTGTTGACATGAGCGAGAAGGGAGGGGTGGAAGGGCGTGTGTGTGTGTCTTTGCAAGAGTGTCACTAAGATGGTGAGCTCAGTGGATTTAATTTTGCGGAGCCTCAGATGGCCCGGCGGTCGCCACGGTAATTTCCCTGATCAGGTTAGAGAATCGTTGCAGTTGGTGATCAATCATCTGGCTTGTCACGGCGACGGGGGGCCCAGTCGACGTGAAGCCACTTGTAATTGGCGCTGGATTGATGTGGCCATGTTTCCTTCACATGTTGAACAAAAGTTTGGTCAATTAAAGGTCTTTAAAATTACATACTCACCTATGCACACACAGTCACATGCAGTCCTCTATTCATGACTTCAAAGCACATTACATTGATTTCCTGGAGATGTTACTAACCACAACTAAGAGTAGTACTTGACTAACCCTAACCTAGGGGTGTCATTATAACCATATATTAATGATAACGTGATATTTATAAATGGAATATCAATACTGTGTAAATAGTTGTAAATAATTGTGTAACTGTTCTTTTTGCAGACTACTATATGCTTTTGTATAGGATGTATATATTTTGTATATGGTTACAGACACTTTCATCACCTCCATGCACTTGTATTTTCAGTTTCATTTGCCAAAATAGACAACACACAATAAAGTTTTATTATTAAACAATTGTTTAGGTCGACTTACAGCACTATTTTATTATGCTTTGCAGTTTTTCTTTAGATCTCACAATAACATTGTTACTGTGAATTTTTTTAGACCATGATAATTGTGAATTGTGACGGTTCTTCCTTAACCACGAATACCCCTGTGTGTCCTTATGTTCATATAATACACTCACAGTAGACTGGTACCCTTTTGTCCCTGGATGGGGGAATGACAATGACAAGATCAAGCTGCTAGTGAAGTAGATGGGGGAATAAAGTGTGTGTGTGAGAGAGAGCGATGCAGAGACTGAACAAGAGAGAGAATAAGAGAGTCGTAGAAGAGTAAGGCAGAAGGAGGTCTGGTTTATTTTAACCTCTGACACTGTTTATGTTGTTGAGTGATGCTATGCTCCCTCCACTTATTACTGACTCAAACATATCATTATTCTATCTCTCTCTCACACACAGAGCTAGTAAGACAGTTGGAGATTTATGCCTTACATTAATCATGAAAGATAATGAATATTTCAGAAAGTATTCCTTAGCTGATCTTCTAAAAGTCATGCGATAGTAATCATAAAGTAATGTTACACACACTGTGTCCCAGTTCTATTCCTGCTGATCATGTAGGTGGTGGGTGCAAAAGGGCAAAAACCCACACTGGAAAAAAATCTGTAAAAATACAGTACATTGTGCTGTATAAATGTGAAGGAATTTCCCGTATAGTTTTTTTTACAGATGTTTTTCCATATTTCTTAACAACTGCAATGCATTGTGGGAGCAAGAACCCCAAAAGGAGGGAAAAGTTAGAGGGAGGGTGGCTATTACACTGACAGGTTTCATTTGGATTTTGAACTCTGGTGGAGAAACTTTCTTCACCTTTCTATGGTAAATAGTAAAACTTACATTATTTTAATTCAAAAATATATCTCAAAAGTCTTAACTCAATATCATTTTATTTAGGGAGAATTGTTAAAAAAATTTTAAGTGGTGTCTGCTGTAACCAGATAAATCAGGGATATTTTGCTGACTCATTTTGAAATACTGGTGATTTAGGTTTGACACGACTTAAGCGACATTTTACTGAATACTAAAATTGTTTTTTGGCTATGTTACCACCAGTTTTTCAGGTGGCCTGACAGGGACAGGGACCAGATAAATACTAACTTTAGCTGTCTGTTTCTCTTAGGGTTTACACAGCTGTGACTGCTAGCTAGCTAACGAGCTAAAAACTTTATGTTTTTACTAAGATACAGACAGGAAGGAATAGTTTGGGACTCTAATGCAAGTTCTGTAATAATGACTTACGTTTTACAGTTATCTTTACATTAGACTTTAAAGGGCTTCAGGCAGAGTTATATTAGTCCCAGTTTTATCCTCAGACCTACCTGCCTGATGGACACAAATGGTAACAGTAGCCTCTAATTTGGGTTGCTAAAGTAAAGACTGCTACTAAGCTGACCAGCAGAGACTAGTTTGCTGGTTAACAGGCTACAGTGGTAAGTTTTTTAAAGGTCAGTTTAATTAATTTTGTACCCTGCACATTTATCATTATGTGCATGTTGTAGCACATAGAAAGTTAATATTTGCAGACTGTTTGCTTTGTGTAACTGTGTCGTTACTCTGATTAACTTTTGTTGAAAATGTGGTTTATGTAATGCTGAGCAGGTCATTTCAAGCATGTGGCATATTTTTTGTGACATTGTTGAGCTTTATGTAATTAAAACATAAATATACTGTGATTAGTATAATATAAGTATAATACAAGCCCATTGCTAGTGTGTAGGTCTGTTAAATGCCTTTCACAGTTTCACACTGTACCTCAAATTTCATTTGAGGTACAGTGCAGGTGTCCTGTTTTAGGATCATATATTAATGCATATAGAAACAATAAAATTGTTGTACAGTTGTTTACTGCCAACAGAAAAAAAATAATCAAGGAATAAAGTTGCGTCTAAGAATCTGTATCAGTAAGAATACTGATGCTCATCAGGGAAACACAAAGACATTAGAAGCTATTAAAAAAACTTTAGACCCTCCTACTCTCCCCGCTGAGCTCCGAGGGATCTTCGAGAAATGGTGACGTCATTTTCTGGAGAATTGATTGGTCAGTAGGCGGTGATTTCATACCTGTTGATCTCTAAGTTACCATGGCGATTTAACCCAGTAAGATGTGAACCACCTTCATAGTACCAGTATTACTACTCCTGCTCCACCTGCTATTCCAGTTTTCTCAAATGAAGATAGTGAAAATGTTCTTATTTTGTCAAAAAAAAAAAGTAATGTGAAAAGTTATTTTTCACCTTTGGCATCGTCCTGTTCACGGTCTGTTCCCACCCCAGCTCAACCAGTTATTTTAGAACGATTTTTACTTGTTTCTTTGCCTGAGCTGGTCAAATTAATTGATTCAATGAAAACATCCTCCTGCTCTTTTTGTCATGAATTGCAAGATGAGGACCCAAATGCAGACTCCAAGACAGACTGAATAACAAAAGGGAGGCCCTTATTTTGCTTGATTAAAGTCCAAAGAACACAACGCTCCACTGGCTAAATGCAACAAAATCCAAAGCAGGCTGGCAACAGACACTATGACAAAAAACAAAGGAATGACAGGAGGAATGACATACTCTCACACACACTGAGGGCTAATCAGGGGAATGAGACACAGCTGGAGAAACAAGGCACAGGTGAAACTAATCAATGAACATGAGACAAAGGAAGTAAAACTAAGGATAAAGTACAAGAGACAAAGGACTGCCAAAATAAAAAAGGAAGTAACTAAACACAGAGACAAAGACTTGACAACAAGACACAAGAGGACAGTGGGGAGACTAACATAAACTAAAACACAAGGAATCAAATTGTAAACAATACATAAACCAAGAAAACCAGAAAACCTACCCTCCGCGAATCGCCACCTTACTGTGGTGGAGGGGTTTGTGTATCCCAGTGATCCCAGGGGCTATGTTGTTCGGGGCTTTTGCCCCTCGTAGGGTCTCCCAAGGCGAATTGGTCCTGGGTGAGGGGCCAGACGAAAAGCGATTCAGATAACTCCTATGAAGAAAAAACCAAGGGACCAGACTACTCTGCCCGGGATAGGGTTACCGGGGACCCACCCTGGAGCCAGGCCTGGGAAGGGAGCTCAAGGGAGAGCGCCTGGTAGCCGGGCCATTTTGCCCATGGGGCCGGCCGGGCACAGCACGAAGAGCCGTCATGGGCCCGCCCTCCTGTAGGCCCACCCCCTGCAGGAGGTGTCATAGGGGTCAGGTTCAGTGTGTGTTGGGTGGCAGCCAGGGGCGGAGGCCCTGGCGGTCCAATCCCTGGCTTCCAAAACTAGCTCGTGGCACATGGAACATCACCTCTCTGGCGGGGAAGGAGCCTGAGCTAGTGCGCGAGGTTGAGAGATACCGGCTAGATATAGTCGGGCTCACCTCAACACACAGCTCGGGCTCTGGAACCAGCCTCCTGGGGAGGGGATGAACTCAGTCTGTTTCAGTCTGGAGTTGCCCTTGGTGAGAGGTGGCAGGCAGGGGTGGGTATTCTTGTATTCCCTCAGCTTGCTGCCTGTACGTTGGGGTTTTCCCCGGTGGACGAGAGGGTTGTTTCCCAGCGCCTTCGGGTCGGGGAACGGGTCCTCGCTGTCGTTTGTGCTTATGCACCAAACGACAGCTTTGGTGCATATGCACCCCACCCCGTGGGGTGCTGGTGACTTCAACTGAGGATATAGTCGGGCGGTGGAAGGAATACTTTTAGGACCTCCTTAATCCCACTGGCATGTCTTCCATAGAGGAAGCAGGGTCTGGGGACGAGGGGGATGACTCGCCCATCACTGGGGGTGAGGTCACTGGGGCATTTAAACAGCTCCTTGGTGGCAGGGCCCCTGGAGTGGATGAGATCTGCCCTGAACTCCTTAAGACCCTGGATGTTGTAGGGCTGTCTTGGTTGAACCGCCTATGCAACGTCGCATGGAGATCTGGGGCGGTGCCTCTGTATTGGCAGACTTGGCTGGTGGTTCCCATCTTTAAGAAGAGGGACCGGAGGGTGTGCTCCAACTATAGGGGGATCACACTACTAAGCCTGCCCGGGAAGGTCTATTCCAGGGTACTGGAAAGGAGAGTTCCTCCATTAGTCAAGCCTTGGATTCAGGAGGAACAATGTGGTTTTCGTCCTGGTCGCATAACGCTGGACCAGCTCTTTATCCTCTCAAGGATTTTCGAATGTGCGTGGGAGTTTGCCCAACCAGTCCACATGTGTTTTGTGGACTTGGAGAAGGCATTTGACCGCATCCCGCAGGGCATCCTGTGGGAGGTGCTTGTGGAGGATGGGGTGTCTGGCCTGTTGCTATGGGCCATTCTGTCCCTGTACAACAGTTGCGAGAGCTTGGTCCGCGTTGCCGACAATAAGTCTTACTCGTTCCCAGTGGGTGTTGGACTTCGCGAGGGCTGCCCTTTGTCACCGATTCTGTTCATAATTTTTATGGACAGAATTTCTAGGTGGAGCCAAGTGGCAGAAGGCTTCCACTTTGGTGGCCTCAGAATTTCATCTCTGCTTTTTGCAGATGATGTGGTTTTGTTGGCTTTGTCAAGCAATGACCTCCAGCTCGCACTGGAGCGGTTCACAGCCAAGTGTGAAGCAGCAGGAATGAGAATTAGCACCTCCAAGTTTGAGGCCATGGTTCTCAACTGGAAAAGGGTGGAGTACCCACTCCGGGTCAGGGACAAGTTGCTGCCCCAAGTGGAGGAGTTTAAGTATCTTGGGGTCTTGAGTGAGGGGAGAGGGGAGCGGGAGATTGACAGACAGATTGGGGTTGCGTCAGCAGTGATGCGGATGCTGCACTGGTCTGTCGTGGTGAAGAAAGACCTGAGCATAAAAGCGAAGCTGTCGATTTACTGGTCGATCTACATCCCTACGCTCACCTATGGTCACTTTGGAGTCTGCTTTGGAGTGGTTCTCTTAATATTTCTCTGAACGATCTTTATCTGTGGATGTTTCTAAGTACAGGTCCTCTTCCACTTCTCTTCCCTACAGTGTGCTACAAGATTCTGTTGTGGGGCTCTTATTTTTTCCATAATATCTGCTCCTTCTTCAGCACATTTTGAGCACTTTTAAGGACTTTTCCTATCACTCTTCTATCAGAAACCTTGGGGTAACTTCTCACTCAGCTTTCACTTTGGATGCTCACATTAAATTTTTGGTTTGCTCTTGATTTTATCACTTATGAAATATTGACAAATTAAGTTCCACTGTGTCTTCCTCTGAACTGGATATTGTTATTCATGCCTTTATTTCATCGCATTTGGATTATTGTAATTCATTGTTCACCTCCTTGGAACATCTACAGGTTGTTCAGAATGCTGCTGCGAGGTTTCTGACTGAGTCTTCTAAGTTGATAATTCAGTGGCTCCCTGTTAACTTCAGGGTCCACTTTAAGATTCTGGTTTTGACTTTTAGAGCCCTGCGTTGGCAAGAACCAGCATACATCAGTGAATTTTTACATCCATACACAGCCAGCAGGTTCCTGAGGTCATCTGGATCAGGGATAAGGAAACAGAGCTTTTGCAACAGTGGTCCCCAGTCATAGGACCTAGGAAATCAGCCTTTAATTTGTTTCCTTGTCTGGGTCCAGTTTGCCCATCCAGAACCTGTTGTCCCCAACATCACGGCTTAAGAATCTTAAGCTTTTTCTCCTACTTTATTGTGGTGATTTCTGGGGCTCTTAGAGATTTATGCACAGATCCAGAACACACTAAAGAAATAACACTTTAGACCTTGCCTGGGAAAACTACCAGATCCCACAAGTATGATCTCACTAACAAACTCCTAAAATGTAGACAACTGGTCATATAGTATAACATTTTAACACACTAGGCACCTCATTAGAGTCATTTTCCATATGCAGAGTAGCAATGGGATTCAACTGAAGCTTCTAAATGTCTAAAATACCTGAGTGGGATTTGTCACCATGATAACCAGGAAAACTGAGAAGTAACTTGCTGCAGACTGGAAAAGTTTCCCTTGTAACATCTGGTTAATGTCATGAGAGGGTGTATTTTAACACAAATTATTTAAATTATCTTTTATTAAACTTAACCAAAAAGTTTAGTCTCTTAAACCTAACCAAAGAGCAACTGAAAAAGAACACATAGCTACAAAAATAATTCAAGTATATGTCATGAAACCCATTGTCTCAGCAGAAAGTCCAAAGTCTTATTAATGCCTTACAAGTCAAGTCTACAAGTTTCTTTTATGGATTTTATATTTTATCACCAACCAAGATGCTAACGTACAGTGTGGGCACTTGCTAACTTAACAGTGAAAAAATATGCAAAAATGCAACAAAAGTGACAGCACTTTTGGCTCCATAGTATAGTGGTTCACACATTCACCTAATATGCAAAACATCCCCAGTTCAAGACTGGGAGGAGACACAAATCCCTGGGAGGGTTGCGACAGGAAGTGCATCCGGTGTAAAAATCTGCCAAATCAAATATGTGGATCCATACACTGTGGTGACCCCTTGTGAATACAGGAGTAGCTGAAGGAAGGAGACGGAATAAAAGTAAACTGCTTTGGAATTTTTTGAGTATTTTTCCAATGCAAATATACACAGGTGTTGTAGCTCCATCTTGGTTTTGTGCTCCTAAGAAAACAGTTGTGCTAGCAGTTGGGAAGCCAATGAGGAATCATTTCCTTGTAACTGCATTTTAACATTTAACTGCATTTAAGTATTACATTTAAATCTAAACATTTGCACAGTTCTGTATCTGAAAGTGTTTGCTGTGGTTGATCCTATATGCTGTTATTGTGTTATTGTGTGTTACTGTATCAAGGATACCTAGGATGACATTTTAAAAAATAAAGGAAATAGTTTTGAGAGGACAAGAGAGAGGGAAACTAGAGAATTGTTGGATGGATGTGAGTTAGTTGGCAGATGGACAGGTTTCAGATTTTTATATACCACTGGAAGTGTTCTCCAGAAGTTTATTTCCTGATCATCACTGTGTGGGATGCCTATCACAGAAGGCATAAAGTGTCCACGTTTTGGGAATATACAACCTTGGGTCAAGGTCAAGGGTTACAAGCCATCATAACTAAGTATGTTTCTCCAGCTTTCTGGAGCCAGTCAGAAGCCCTTGGCTGCATGCCTCTCAGTCCTGTCACATTCTGAGATATTCATGAGCTGGAAAGCCCAGAGTTCACACACTCTATTAGCCAATGCTGGTCCATAATTGCAGAGTAGATCAAAATGTAAAGTAGCTCCTGACTGATCCTAAAGCCAAACTGCAGCATTCACCTGTAGTAAATCATTTTAAGTCAAAAAAGTCAGAAAAGCAGTGGATGACTGGTAGCCACAAACTGGTTGGTTTGAGCCAGTATTATTCATGCCAGGAAAATCTCAAAGATCCAGATTTCTACATAATCCATTTGCTGTATTCATCACTGTCTATTTAATCAGTATTTAACAATGATAGTGCATTTAGTCTTTACTTTTACTAAATATAAGAACAGTAACTACACTGTTTGATTAGTCTCAGTCTTCGGTCTTTGGCTTCAACCATAGACAGTATAAAAGATGAATTGCCACTGTGATGTCACCCACTGGTTTGTGAAGTCCTGTTCCGAAGCCTCATCACCATCTTGGTGTTCTGACATCCGATGTAAGGGAGGGGTGGATCTGACTGCAAAAGCACACTCACTGGCATTGTTACTTGTCAATCATAGGCCAATGAGCATACCTTGGATAATGCTCCTTTCTGACACTTGAATACCAAATTTTACAAAATGAACTTCAATCAATTCAATACTACCCGAAATGAGTGACTGAGCCCATAAACTCATCAGAAAAGTGTTAACAGAGGTGGTACTGATGGCAGTTTTCCCATAGACGTCATTAGGAGTCTTTTTGCAACCACAGGTGTCAAGGCCTGGTGGCCATTAAAAAGAATGCAGGTGCTGACCTGTGCTGACTTTACTTTTCAGACCCAGAAGCTACATCCATCATTTATACTCTCTATGGTTTCAACAAACCTGCAATTCAGTTCCATTGAACATTTATATATAAACAAGTTGATTTTTGAGGCAATTTCATATATTTTTAGTCAATTATTCTTTCAGAATATAATATGCTTAAAGAATACTTGACTGTGAAATAAAAATCAACTAGAGTAATCACCAGAATGTGAAGAAATAACAGCTATAATGAGTCATCTATGTTTTGCTTTACAGAGATATCTTCTGAAGTTAGCATGCTAACCACCTGGCATTAACCCATACCCTCAGCTAGAGTTTGTTTTTAATCCTAGTACCTTTTTCTGAACTTCCACTTAGGCACACATAGCTTACAACTTCCTTTGCCCTGGCCACCAAGATCTTTCTCACTCCAAGTGCGTGAAATACTGCAGTTTTGACAAAAGGCATCACAGAAAAATGCAAACCTTTTGGTGTAACTCACTGGCTGGGGTCTCTCTCACTCACTCACAATCTCACTCACACCTCATTGATGCTATGTTAAGGATCCCTTGGCCTCACATTTAAACCTACTGGGTACTGTTTAGTGTCATTTTTCAAAGAGCAGTGCTACAGCAGTGCTACAGCATGTGACTATATAGGAGTCTATATTCAGTCTGGCCTTGCATGTCTTTTCTATCATAATGCAAGTGGTGTCTTTCAAGATGACAAGGTCCCCAGGGCACAAGGGCTCACTGAATGTTTTGAAAAGTATGGAAAGCATGTGAATTATATGCTGTTGCCTTTACAGTAACCAAATCTGAAGCTGGGCTGATATTCTTCACCACATCATCAAAACACCAAGAGAGGGAATATGTTTTGGAAGAATTAGCAGTTTCAGAGTGTTTGGGCAGGTGTGAGTTTCTTTCTGTTTTCTTTTTCTCTCTCTCTCCATCCCTCTCTTGCTCTCAGGTGGAGATGTGGGCTGCCTCTCCTTCACAGGCTCCGCCTGCAGTTGGAGTTGCTTACTCCTGGGCTTCCCTTCCACATCTGTGTTGTATTGTCTAATCAGCTTTGGATGTTTAAGGACCAGCTGGTGCTCCTGCTTGCTGCTGGATCATTGTTACCAATATGGTTGTAATTAGGCATTCCATGCTCTTGCAGTGCTTGTGGGTTGTTTTGGGGTTTTTTTTTGCCTGTTTAGTTCTTGTTCTTGTCTGCTCTCTAGTTGCCTGCCTGAAGTTCGTGAGAGATTCTTCAGTACCTTGACTCACATTTTCCCAAGTAGTTTCCAGAGGCCAGCTGAGTTTTTTTCTCAGAGACTACCAGCCAGTCAAGAACCCAGCAAAAACAGAAACTTACCTGCAACTTACCTGCCTGTTAAATAGATATTGCATGTCAGTTTAAAATATTCAAATGACTAAACTCGATGATATCACCAACCACATACTTACATAAATGCAAGTTTGCTTTTAACTCTTCCACAAAACTCTTCTTTTGTCACATTGTCTTCAAAGCTGACTCACCAGCTATGGCATTACTGGACTCTAATGGTAAGATTTGTTCAGATTTCAGTCACTCTTTACTTTTGTTTTGGCATTCTATTTGTAGTCAATGAGTCCCTGAAGTCTAGAACCCATGAACATCACCAAATGCTGCATTTCCTCTCTATCCCATTTCCCATTTCATATCCCATTTCTTTGCCTTGAGAAACTCTTGGGTTGCTTTTTCAGTATACTTTGGGTCATTATCCATTTGCATTGTGAAGTCCCACCTGATCAGTTTTGTAGGATTTGACAGAATCTGAGCAGAGAGTATAGCTCTATATACTTCAGAATTCATCCTGCTACTTCTGTTAGCAGGCACATCAACAATAAACACTAGTGATCCGGTTCCACTGTAGGCCACAGGACAACCTCAGAGGTCTTTTGTACCTAGATGAATACAAGATCTCTGGGTTGTCCAATGGGGTCTGACACTGGTATGTGGATTATTTGGGTCATGTGGTTAATCGGACTGGAATCTGGGAAGATCAGAGTCTGTCGTTTAGTCAAACCTCAGATTCTGGCAGAACAATGCCATTTTTGTACTAGTTGTGGAATGCTGGACCAGCTATTTGTACTCTCAAGGATATTGGAGGGTGTGTGGGAGTTTGTCCGACCAGTCTACATGTATTTTATGGATTTGGAGAAGGTGCACTATATTGTCAAAAGTATTTGTTCGTCTGCCTTCACACACATATGAATTTGAGTGACATCCCATTCTTAATACAGAAGGTTTAATATGATGTCGGCCCACCCTTTGCAGCTATAACAGCTTCAACTCTTCTGGGAAGGCTTTCCACGAGGCTTAGGAGTGTGTTTATGGGAATTTTTGACCATTTTTCCAGAAGTGCATTTGTCAGGTCAGAAACTGATGTTGGATGAGAAGGCCTGGCTTGCAGTCTCTGCTCTAATTCATCAAAAGGTGTTCTGTCTGGTTGAGGTCAGGACTCTGTGCAGGCCAGTCAAGTTCTTCCACACAAAATTCGCTCATCCATGTCTTTATGGACCTTGCTTTGTGCATTGGTGCACAGTCATGTTGGAACAGGAAGGGGCCATCCCCAAACTGTTCCCACAAAGTTGGGAGCATGAAATTGTCCAAAATGTCTTGGTATGTTGAAGCATTAAGAGTTCCTTTCACTGGAACTAAGGGGCCAAGCCCAGCTCCTGAAAAACAAC
>VUQI01056810.1:0-24526 GCA_015106735.1 Paratilapia polleni
GGGTGTATAGCAGTATGCAGATTGCAGATAGCAAGCACAAGCCTACTGATTTAGAATGATTCTGATTCACTAACATTATGCACAAGAAAGAAAGGGGGAAAAAGTGGCTAGTGTATGTTTCTGACAGTATGTTTGTATGTGTACTTAATTTGTCCACATGGTAAGAATATTTTTTACCTATATCGGTGTATGAAGCCCATTGAACCTCTGTGAATGTGTTAATAGGGAAAAAAGAAACATACTCTACAAGGCTTTGTTGAAGCATGATAAAAGGGCAGACATTTATTATTTACTTAGTTAAATGGTACTGTGTTCTGTACTGTATGCTTTCTGTTGGCAAATATGTCAGCAAAATTAAGTGTGAAAATTACCAGCTCTATGGGGCTTGTAACAGTAGAAGTTGGTGCAGCCTTTTTGTGAAAAATCTCATACTAGCCAATAGTCATTGTCCACCTGTTTTATTATGTTCATTTTTTTAAGTATTTAACACCTTATTATATAAAAAATTATTCTGTGTAGCGCTGCATACACGCAGACACCATGTTGTTGTACCTTTAAGACGTGATCCTGGAGTTTTCCAGAAAAGGGTCCCTTCATGGACAAGTTTTCTTCGGAGCAACTCTCCAGCCTTAAATATTCTCCCATCCCGTACTATAGCTTCAGTCCGTGGGTCCAGCTTGGCATGGATTTCTTGAAGCCGCTGTGTTTTCTCCAGATCTTCCATCTGCCAACAGGATTTTTATCTTAGATTTTGAGTTGAAACGATTGTATTAATCATTAACTAATGTTTTAATATATGCATGAACCTAACTAATTTGATTCTGTTTGAAGTGAACATACTAGGAGACAATGCAAATACTTTTCAGAACGAATAGCATTAAAAGGCAATGAAGATTACAATTTCTTTCTTTCTTTCTTTCTTATTTGAGAGGAAGACATTTTGACATTTGATGTGAGTTGCGTTTTACTAAAAGCTATGTAATAATAGAAATAAACATTTTAGTAAAAGTAGTAATAATAATAAAATAGTAGTTGTAGTAAAATTATTATATTATTCTGTTAATAGTTATAAATACTAGTAATTATAATAGTATTGCAATATTGTAATACTATTATAAACATAAAAATAGTCATTATAATTGTAATAAGTGATAGAAGTATTAGTCAATAACAATAGCTGCTATTAAGTAGAACTTAAACTAGAACAGATCATTGGTATTTACATTTGAATATGAAGAGAATGAATGGCACACAGAATATTCAGGGTGGTGTGCTGGGTTGCCATATTCTGGACAGAACAGACAGTAATCAGAAAGTACTTCAGTACCTGTTGGTCTATTGAACTAAGAAGTTCTCTAACCATCAGGAGAGCTTGGGCCAGAGTGGAGGCTTCTTCTTCATCATCTAGATAAGAATAAAACAAACAGGATTTTTTGTGGATGTACCAGAATCTAAGGTAATATGGCTACATTGGGAACAATTTAGCCATATTATTATTATTATTATTAAGCATCATCTGGGTAATTACAGACAGACCATTCATATCTCTTGATATTGATTAAGATTTTTGTTGGTGACAGTTGCTCTTATAGAAATAGATAACAAATTCTTTAACTTTAGTAAAACTGTAAATTAAAACTGTAAAGTAAAACTGTATAGTTAGAGTTTGTTAACTCTTTCCCCCTTGGATGCCTATTAGAGTTGTTGTCAAATGTCATCTTTATGGGGGAAAGAGTTAACATGCTTATGTTGTTAACTGAAGCACCAGCTAAGCAGCACTATATTGCTTTAGTGAGGAAGCAAATATAAAAGTCTATCAGTTGATCATTATCCTCTTGGCCAGTGGTGCCATGCACAGTGGTGTAGGAAGACAGTAAATGTAGACACATAATAATGCCATCATGACAGGTGTGAATCACCAATTGTGTTGTCCAGAATGCGCTGAATAAGGACAGGATACTTGAAGATCCGTTGAGTCACCAACAAGATGCACTCCTGAACACCATGGCAACGTAGCAAGGGTCCTCGACTCACCTGCTGCTCAGAGACAGTGTTTAAAGGGACCAGTGAGGATACTAAAATTAAGTGGAAAAATAAGAAATCAGAAAAGTAAATTGTAGACCCTTTCTGCATAGTCATGGCTTCTGCCAGTCCTTTATATTGCTTTTGTTGCTTATACTGTTAGTACTAATATCAGTTATAATTGTTCCTGTTTTTTACAAATTCTAATTTTACAAGTCCACCCCATCGGTTTCTGTAACCGATGACATACGATCATCTGATCCATAAAGGCCGCAATCAGACACCAGATGGCTCTTTCTGCTGTGCCCCACACTGAAAAAGGAGCTGTGTAATCTAAGAACAAAACCAAAAAATGGAAAACACCACATTTTCTTGTTTTACCCCTGGCTACGTTCAAAGTAAGATGACTCAGTTTTATTCTTGTACCGAGTTATCACTATAGTTACAGCCATTTGGTCACTACTGCCAACCACGTTGTTATTTTAAATGAACAGCAGTCAAGTCCCTTCAAGATTCCCTAGCCACAAATCACTAAACACATGAACCTTGTGAGAGACGCAGAAGCCAACAAAACCGATGTCCAGCTACAGCTCCACTTTTTCAGTTTAGATTTTTAATGAAAAAAAGTGTAGTAGTCCTGTCCTCTATTGAGCCACTTTTCATTGTAGTCTAACTGGCAAAAAATGTTTCTCTCTTGTTACATTAGTAGATATTGTCAGACATATCTAAATGATCTATCTTAATGAAGTTCTATTAGTAAAATTAAAAGGCCTTTATTACGAAACACTAACTTTTGTTTTGTTATAGGTGCCAAGTAAAGTAAATCATTATCTATTTATCCTTGCTTTTGTCTGATTATTTTCATTTGTAATGCACCACATGCTGTCTTTCTGATGTGTTGTGAATGTGTCATGAGTTTCTTTTACCCGTATGAAGAACTGGAACTTCTTGTCTCTAGCTAGCAGGTCTTTGTACAATTTGACAGCCTTCAAGTGGCGGCTACAAAACTCAGCATAGGTCTTCTGCATGTCAACTGAACACTGCCCTGAGAACTGGGAAAAGAACACAGAAATAAGTTGTGTTTATGTGAATGTGAGTGAAAAGATCTCTTGCCCAAATGTGAAGATAGGTTTTTGTCCATGAAAAGAGGCACTCTTCAGGAAAAAAAATCACAACAGATAATGGCAAAGTCAGTAGACTTGTCATACAAAAATAAAATATGTAAGAATAGATGTCAGTAACCTGCTCTACTAGTATATCCCCCAACTGATTAATGGTGTAATTGTGGTTGGATCCAGGCTGCAGGCTGTTGTTGCGCCGCAGGAGAAGTTGTGCCAGAAAATGGGAATGTATCTTAATCAGCTGGTCCAGGCAGGGAAACATTGTCTGCACAGTGCTAGGCTCCAGCTGAAGCTCCTCCAGCATGCCCTGTCGAAACACCCTTTCCATGATCTGCAGTGTCCGCATATGGTGCAGCTCTGTTTGAATCAGCTCTAAGAAAGACACACACACAGACATACAGACACATTTTTTTAAACATTTTTTTTTTTTTAGCTACAAGCAAATAGTCAATGTATCAGAGCTTTCAACCTTAATCATAATTTACTGAGCTGATTGAAAACCATCATATACTTCTGTAGGTTAACATAGTGATATTTTTTTCCTACGTTGACAGCTACCTTCAGCATATTGGGAAGAAATTTAGTTATAAATTATAAATTGTTAAAACTGTTAAACAACAACTGTTAAAATATTTGATGTTTTTGTCACCATAGATGACATCCTGCCTCTTGATGACATTTTTGCGGTGTGTCTGCAAGTAACTGCTGTCCACAGCCATGCTCCATGAGTCAGCCTTAAAATCCTGTGCCTCAAGCTCAAGCTCCTCCAGTACAGAAGTATAGTACATGTCTCCTAAGCAGAAAAAGAAGATTAGTATGAAAGATTACAGAGAGATTATTATAGACTACACTGAACACAAAGGTTTAAACAATTTGATCATTTTCCTGTAGTTTCAAGACACTAGTCTTACAAACAACAAAAATCAGCAGATCAAGCATCAAAATCTAATTAAAATATAATCATCAACTTTTGTAATCATGTAATATTAACTACCAAGTTTGTATTACTGAAGGAAAAATTATATAGAGAGGTCCAAACTACTATATATTTGTATTCCACTAAATTTGTAAAGAAAAATGCTGTGATCAATTTGACAGTTTGATTTGAGGTAACACAAGTAAACACAAAATGCAGCTTTTAAATGAAGGTTTTTATTATTAAGGGAAACAAAAAATCCAAAACCTACATGGCCGTGTGTGAAAAAGTGATTGCCCCCTAAATCTAATAACTGGTTGGGCCACCCTTAGCAGCAACAACTGCAATCAAGTGTTTGCGATAACTGGCAATGAGTCTTTTACAGCACTGCAGAGGAATTTTGGCTTTAAAAACTGCATTTTGTGTTTACTTGTGTTATCTTTGTCTAATATTTAAATTTATTTGATGATCTGAAACATTTAAGTTTGACAAACATGCAAAAAAATAATAAATCAGGAAGGGGGCAAACACTTTTTCACACTACTGTAACTAATATTATGTGTTTCAATCATTCAGCTTTTGCATCTGAGGTTATAATTTTTGGGTTGCATGCAGATTGAGGTGGAAACTCCTCTTTCAGTTTTGTGGTTGCTTGATTCTGTTTGTTTTTTGTCTCTGGCCACTCTTTTAGGTGATATTTATGCAAACAAAGAAAAAGAGATTTGCTTATTGAGTAAGGTGTGCGGTTTTGGTTGAGCAGCCAGACCCAAAGGACAAAGAGCAGGTCTGGAAGTGCTGTTCTCTCCACCATATCCTAATTACTCTATCTAAAATTATTAGGCAAATTATTTGGAAATTGCATTCTTTGTTGTGAAAAAACAATCACAAGACATTAAAGCTATCATCTTAAATGAAATATTAGCATAAAAAAAACCATTTTGTTTAAATGAAAAAATACTGAATGTTGAGATTTTTTTATGTTTGTATTTCATATTTTGCATGAAATACAGTGTCAATATTTTAATTAGGGTTTTTGTTGGTTGTTGTCTTTTTTATAGCAGCAGTACATTTTTTGTATTTTTAAAAATATAATTCAATACCAACATTTCCTTTTTCAGTTAAAGCTTTTTTTTTTCACCCATCACTTTTGTGATGTATCAGATCAGTTATGCTGATCTCAGTCACTCTGGTTTGTTTTCTTCTATGGCTCAGTGCATAAGTCACAGTCAAGTGGCTAATTAACTGTTGTAATTCTATAATCTATTTGATCTACCTGTTATTTGTGATTGTGTGACAAAGAACTCGCTAGTGATAGTTTGATAAATGCATCATGATATTGCTGGAAGAATGACCAGTTTGAATACTTCAGTCTTGGACCTGCAAGCTTGTGAGTTGATAATGTACATGACTGTATAATTACTAATTTACTAACTGACTGGGAATACATCTAATTATCTCCGTTTTTTTTTTACTATTAGGTATTCGTTGGATGTTTGTCATACCATCATCATTGAGTGACTCCATTGACATAGTTCTGGTTCTGAAACTGAGAGAGTCTGTAGACTGGGAGAGAATTCTGCGCAGCCCCAGGGGAGAGTCGTCATTCAAAGACCTACAATACATACATGCATGCAGGTATTAATGTTTGCTAACTATTAAAATAAATGTAGTGGAGAACAAACTGGAGAAGCACACAAACTATTAGCCCACAGAGTCAAAGCTGTTAAAATAGCTTTTATATAGCACTTTTTTAGACCACTTATTGACCACTCATTGTTACATTTCAAGCCAGTGTCTTCATATATTAACATTGCAGACATTTATATCTATATTCGATATTCAGAATCAGAATCAGAAAGTCTTTATTGTCATTTCATTATAAAATACAATGAAATTGAGGTGCTACTTGTGCAGGTGCCTCAAAATAAATAACGCACAGTATAAAAACAAGCCATGCACACAATAAATTAACAGCTCATTCACACAGTTAAACCAAGCATAAGCATAATTTTCAGCATAAGATAATAAATAACTATAAATATAAAGAAGTCAGGAGTTAAATAAAAAGTGCCATGTTGCATTACAATAATTGTGCTTGATTTAGAACAGTGATTGCACTTGGATAAAAACTGTTCTTTATTCTGTTTGTCCTTGTTTTGATGGACCTGTAGCATCTTCCAGAGGGCAACAGGTCAAACAGCAAATGTCCAGGGTGACAACTGTCTTTAGTGATTTTTAACAGCACACCTATTTTAATGTCTATAAGAAAAAATTAAAGCAGGTACAGAACTATCGAAAATAATTTTATTTCTGGGGCAACTTGATGCCAGAGTGGTTAGGGCACCTGTTAAATGGGCTAAAATGAAAGCTTAAATTAGCAGTTGAGGCTGGACCTTTGCTGTATGCTATTCCCCTGGCCTTTCCTACATTTCCTGATGTGTCTACAGTGCATTCTAATTAAGAAAAAAATGACTAGAATATAGAAATCTAAAAAAAAAAAAAAACATTATGTGAGTTCTAAAAAGTATTAGTAAATGTAAATGGATTCTCATTATTCAATCAGGTGGAGCAAAGTTATAGTTCTGCAACCACTTTCTCTTAAAGTTAATCAAGTGATTACATTTAAACAACCTAAATTAATTATCTACTTACTATTTTCAGAAACATAAGTATTACAATTTGTATTTTATACAATTATTCATTTTTGCCTCATCGTGCTTTGGCAGTCACAGTCTGTCAAGGCTGGTTCTGTGTCTCAGTCATTAACACATCGACCGGTCAGAGAGAAAGCAATATTTCACTGTTATGTATACTCATGGTTGCAGATCAGGGTAATCTCAAATCAGCTTTGTTACCTCTCCTCTCCCACCACATGTGACAGTGATTTACTATGGTTATGGATATGCACTGTTTTCTAATAATAATTCCTGCCCTGCCTTATGCATTCTTGGTTTTCATTGCACATTCAGTGTAACTAACCCAGACTAGTGGATGTGGCTCTTATTTTGAAAACATCCAGGTGCCTGTGACTTCAGGTGATTGTAACAATCACTTTTTTTTTTTTTGCTGTATTTTAACAAAGCAGCAAATTCTTTCTATTTTTATGCAAGGAAACTGTCTGTTTGTACTATGAATTGTATTATGTTAAAAAAGAAGATATCTGTAATTAAAACACATGATTGCTGGCCAGTGAAAGATAGGCTCACCCTACAATGTTGTTGGTAGACACACTCTTGGACAGGGATAGGTGGGAACGACCACGACGGGATCTGAGCAGAGACTGTCGGAAGCTGTCAGAAGGGTAAATGGCTGAAGTTGGACGTTCCCGCATTCCTTGAGCTGACAAACGAAAATGTTTATTGACAAGAAGAGCTTCAATTTTGGCAGAGGAAGAGGAATACAATTATACAATATGTTATGGAAGTATAAGAAGAAAGGAGTTTGATGTTGGCAGGCAGCGTTTTGAAAACGAGCTAAAAGAGAGACAGGAAGAATAGCGTGACAGGAAAAGAGCATAGGATGAAACAAATGAGGTAAAAAGTGAAGTTCATAAAGCACATTACATTGTTCTTACTTTTTGCACGCAATGTGACGTTATTCTTCATCAGGGTTGTCTTCTGTTGCTGTATTAACAAAGGACACAAATTCCAATTACTTTAGCACTCTCACAAAATCACTAACTTAAGACAGAGAGGTTTAAATCCCATAATAAACTGATTATTTAATCTATTTAGTTTTAATCCATTTATTTAATCTGTTTGTTTAATATTTTTAATCTATTTATTTAATCTATTTAGTGCGTAACATTCGTGGAGACGCTGAAAACAGAAGCCTAAACACTAAATTGAGTTCAGCATTGGACTTAACTGGGTTCTTTGAAAGGGTAAAAAATTTTCAGCAAGTTATATAATGTAATTACATTAATTAATTAATTACATGATTGTAATTACAATAAATTCCTCGCAAGTCACTCTGACCACTTCCCAAAATCTTTTAGTCTTTCTCCAATGCCAGATACATTGAAGCAGTGTTCCTTTAGCCTTTGTGCATACAGTACATATAGTATATCTAGTATATTTTTATTATAATAATTCAACATTTTAATAAAAAGCAGTTACATGTGTTCACATTAATAAATTGTAGTGTGTTAATCTGAGGTGTGTGTTCACAGTCTGGATATAAACAGATTTTATTATTTTCAGATTATTTTGTGACAGTTTGATTATTTCTAACAGTTTGATTCCTTTAAATATTTTCTACCAGCCTGCTTTCACAGTTTCATCACTGAGTCAGACTATAAACACAGCTAGATATATAAGTATTTGGATAATGACACAGTTTTACCTCTGTACACCACCACAGTGGATTTTAAATCAATCAAGATGTGATTGAAGTGCAGACTTTCAGGTTCAGTTAAAGTCTGCACTTCATGATGGTACTTAATGGCAGGGGTGACATATCCTGCTTGTTTGCTAAAAATAGGCAATAAGTAGAATACCTGAAAAATGAGATGACCATTCTGAACAACCTCAACTCACCCCTAATCAAACAATTGTTCAGATTGGCAAAGAGCACATTTTCATCTTTGAGTGATCTTTGAGTGAGATTATGATTAGTGGTGAAGTCAGTGTCTTACCTTTTGTTTCATTTTGGCACAGTTTGGCAAAGTATCTCGACATCGGTTGTGGATAGTTGCATTACATGCTGGAATAAATGAAGACACAAGAGGTAAAAGAAAACATAAAGAATACACAACAATTACTTCACACAACAGCAAAATCAGCCTGGAGCCTGAAATCCACATCCTCCAGTCCCTCCACCGGAAGCTAAATGACATCCACAACCAACTATTGCCAAAAAAATGCAAATTTATTCTGGGAGACCCCACTTCAGAAGCCAAAAATAGTTAACTCCACCCACCCCACATTTTTTAATCAATTATTGAGAATAAAAAAGGTCAAACTTTATTTTCAGTGAATTAAAGGTCAGTAAAATTGCATCAGTAGTGTCTTGTGTGTTTTGCTACCCAAGAAAATTCATCACATTTTTTCCCTGATCAGCCAAGCCACATAGTAACAACAGAATAACAAACTATTTATTCAGCATTACTTATTTAACAGTTGTGTTCTGCAGTAGGAATATTCAAACCTGGATAAAGTTTAGTAATCTAAAAAGGGGTGTCAACATCTAAAGATATCAGAAGATGGCATCATTTTGGCCCATAATATTTGTCAAAAATGAATTTTAAAAAAGTTCAGTAAGCACAAGTAATAAGATCTGGTTACAAAGAACAAGAGTAAATCACAAACAAACAACCAAAAAAGTAGAAAAATATAGATCCTCATGTAAACCGGGATAATTTGTGGCCTGTAATGATTAGAGGGTTAAGGTTACACCTCAACCCAAAAAGGTTCCAAAGGAAGAAAATGAAATATACTAAGAGGCATAAAAAACACAAGATGTTCCAATATAAAATTTTTTGTACATACAAATAAATATAGCAAAACAATTAAGAGTTATGAAAAAGGTATTAGTAGCTAATATCAAATGAATGCTGCAAGAATTGTAAAATATATATAAATGTTACATTGTTGCATTTTAATGCCTCTTATTATTTTTGGATGTGGATGACAAATTATGCCACCACACCCGTGTTTACTGACTTCTAAGTTAGGCTTTTTGGAAGGCAGAGCTAAATTCAAGTGAACTGAATTGTGTAATTGTTCTTTTTGTGGCGCTTTTGTAGTTATGGATACAGACCTTAGCTCCACCTTCCTTCACTGATATTTAAAGTTTAATTAATTTGCCAAAAATGGAACAAAACACAAATAAACAAGATAAAGATAGATTTAACTAATAACTGACTATACACCCATTACTGCATTCCCAGACATGGAGAGAACTCCATTGTGAAGCTTATGTGTCTAACATTACTTTCATACTACTTTAGTAAGTGTGCTCCTCTAGCTGGCTCTCACCGTATAGGGCATGTAGATCAGGTGATTGAGTAACAAAAATGTTACTTACTAGGGCAGCTGAGTGCCTCTTTTGCAGTGATACTCTTGTTGCACGATGAACAGAGTGTGGTTCCTGACACTGTCAGAGATGTAAAGAGGTGACCATTGGGCTTCAGTACCACACTCTCCCTTGCAGCTTTCTCTCGCTCCCTCATGCGCTCTCGCTCTTTATTCTGAAAAAGAAGCAGAAACTACATGTAAAAGACTTCTATCTACATCTGTATTTTATGGTCTTAGGTGTAATGACGTTTTATATTTTGGGCTACTTTTAGCTGAATTCACAACATGGCACAATGTGAAGACATATTATACCTTTTTCAATCACACACACAGAAACAGTGAAGGGCAGAATGTTTGATAATCTTAAATAACTCATGAGTTATTTAAAGAGTCCTCCTCCCACTATGGTTTGTATATTCCAGCTGTGTGCCATGCCTCTTTTACATGCTGAACATTCAAACACTTCCATAAAGGATACTGTGCATCCTTGATTATAGCTCCTCCAGCAAGACTCCACTCTCATCCTGATGCATTTTAGGAATTGAGGCATCCTTCAACATGACATACAGATATTGACTTTCAGGTCACAGACAGGAGGATGGAGGACAAAGGAGACGAGGAGGCACAAATTAATGAAATGTCTAAAGCCCTTAGAGAGCAAACATGCGGCTGTCTAGTAAAACTGAAATGGCCGTCTTCCTGTTCTGGGTCAAAGAGCATGTCAAACTAACAAAAATCTATAAGGCACAGTAGGGGGCACCTAACTCAGGCAGAGTTCTTATCATTTTTGTGAGAACTGGTGCCAGTTTTTGCTTAAGTGTAAATGCTGGCAGAGCTCACTGCCTTACATAAAGCCCAGTCAGCTGTTAATTGTTAAAATTGCTCCAGACCTAGGTGGAGACAGACAAAGGTCTTGGAGAATCTGCTGGCCCTGATGGGTGGCATGGCACCCCCCATCCTCCAACATCTCTCTCTACAAAAAGACCAAAGCAGTAGACCCCAAGTGCCCTGTTTGAGTAATGTTTGAGCAATGACAAGGGATGTAAATGGCAGGGACAGAATGGACTGTGTGCCTGCTTCCCCTATGGGGGAGAAAAGCTCAGTAGTTTGTGGAAGGGCTTCTTGCTGGTGAGATGCCACCGACTGCAAACCTGGGGGTGTAGTTTTCCTCGCCGAAGACCATGTAGCTGCTAGGAGGATGAGCATGTCTCACACCTGGGTCTGGCTCACTGAAAGAAGCATCTGTCCTTAATACACTCCTAGTTTGATACTCCAAATACTCCAGGTGGCCAGCCCTCTGACACCCTCCCCCGGTCAAGGAGTGACTTACAACATTTTGGTAGGGTTTATACACAAGGGGGTAGTGGTTGATTTGGGCAGTTCATAATCCACTAGAACCTAGTCCAGCCTTTGATGAAGGCATTGTGGGTGGAAAAAACCTTCCCAGGAAGGCTGAGTAGGGTGATACCCCAATAACTGGAGCAAACCCAAACCCCAAAAATGGGAAACACCACCCCGGTCTGCCACTCCACAGGTACTGATCCCGACCTCCATGCAACATTGAAGATGTGTGTCAGCCAAGAAAGCCTAACAGAAATTGGTAATCGCACACACTCACAGGCATTTCTATGGCAACAGTTGCTATAGTTGAATATCCTGGGAGCAAGCACACAGTGTACAAGCAAACATACTCACAACCACCTACATTCCCAACTGCATGTAGACATACTGTATAACGAGACCAGAAGTGATGTGCAACCAGTGTACCTACATAAGGGCAAAGAGCCTGAGAGACCTGTACTCATATCTTTAAAGAGCAGGCTCTGTGTCATAGCACGGAAATGACAAAATTTATAGCTGAGACTGCAAAAGGTAGTGAGAGAGTGAGGAAGTGTGGGTGGGGGTGTGGAGAGAAAAAGAAAGTACGACATTTTAGAATCTTTTATCTACAATACAATGTTAATGAACACGTATTTTAACAATCACAACATTTTATAAAAGTGGTTTATTTTGCACGTTTTCTATATATGTCAGTCACTTGCCACCGATGACGCTGTCTTTAATGTTAATGCTAAACTCAGTGAGCAACATAATGTCAACTTACCCGCAGGCTGATCTCCCTCATCCTCTCTTGTCGCAGTTTCGACAGATTGGTAACTCTGGACATAACGTACTTTCTCAAGATAGATTGAAAAAGCAGTCAGCAAGTCAAAATAAAATATCCAGTATTACAGTTTGTATAGTTGTCTATAAACCCCTCAATTCCCTATCAAAAAGAAAAAAATAATCTGTCCCCACTAGCCAACTGCTATCTGCTTCTGCTTTTAGTGAAGTGACTGTTCCTGTGAAAAATCTGACTTCTGAATCATCACCGCCCCCTCACACTCACATACACGCATGCACACACAGGCACATACTCTCACTCACACACACTGTGTTCATCTGTCTGTGAATTCTTGGTATAGACTATGTTTGCTTTTTGCCACATCCCAATATGAAACATTCTTTATTAAACAGGACAATAAAAATGTAAATATTTTAGCTTGTAAGTTTATAAAAACAAATTTGCACAATGTGTTTGTACTGTAAATGATGACAGAAACTCAAGGCATCTGACAACCACAAAAGTGTGTGGTAAACAAGCAGATTCATACAACATGGACCCTGACAGGTGACTGGAATTTATCTATCATAGTCATTACCTATGTTATGGGTAACATAGGTGCCCATAATGCAATTGGGGTGAAGGCCAATTTGGTCCCACAAATGAAATTACAATTATGGGAGGATATAATGATAGTGACTTCATTTTTAAGGGCCAGTAGAAGTAAAAACTATTTAAAACATCTTTGGCTTTGTCACCCCTGTGGTGGCATTCAGGCTCTTTGATGCTTACTATTTGCTCTCACTCAGTTCCTTGTTTACCTCTACACCTAGTGTAGCCAGCATCTTGTCCCACTGATGTGCTTCCACCTTTCCTTTTTAAAGAGCTCTGGGAGACTATTGGACCAGACGTTCAAACTATTATTAACAGCAGTCTCACCTCTGGTATTGTGCCTTCTTATTTTTGTCATGACTGAGTGTGTTCTGGACCCAAAAAGCAGACAATGACAGCAAGGAGGAGGTTAGTTTAAAAGCTTTATTTTCTGAAACAGGATTTACAATGAATGTGGCTGAGAAAATGGAGCAGTCTCTGGAGCTGAAGACTCTGAATGACTGGCGAGGGGTCCGGCTGTGAGCTAAGTCCACGAGGTGAAACAGGCAAGTGTTGTCCAAAAAATGTAAGAAAAACCACATCCATCAATTACAGGTGACCTATTTCTTAACAATTCTCACAACAAACGAGTTTTGTTTCTTTTTTTCCCCACTGACACTTCTGGTGTAAATATCTAATAAACAACAGGAGAAAGGCATGCAGGTTCAGTGTATCAAAAACCCCAGCAGCATACAGTTAAGGAAAAGTTTCTTCATCCTCCGCTGAGCAACCTCTGAACCATGACGTGCTTGCTCAGATTTAAAAGGTATTGGTCAAAATGAAATGGCCTGTTGCAGTTGGAGAGATTTTGTTTTTTAGAAGGAAAACACATTTAGTTTATTTAAATATTTATTTTGAATGAACTGAAAATAAAAGCTAAGAAAAATTCTCATGGCCGTCAGGATGGAATACAGCTTTTAAATGTTGCAGTCTTTGTTAGACTCTCAAAGGATCTTGGACATTTTCCAATCTGGTTTTAAAACTGTCCACAGCACAGAATCTGCACTTTTAAGAATTCTTAATGATCTTTTATTAATTACTGATTCAAGTGACTTTGCCATTCTTATGCTTTTGGATCTGACTGCTGCTTTGACACAGTAGACCACACCATTGTCATGTCCTGCTTAGAACACTATGTGGGCACTAAAGGTACAGCCTTAGAGTGGTTATTAATACCTATTATTAACTCTATTACCTATTATTAACTCTTTCTCTCTCCCATAGTGTGCCTTTTGTCCTGTCTCCCTCTGCTCTCTTCTATTTGCCCTCACCCCCAACCGGTCATGGCAGATGGCTGCCCCTCCCTGAGCCTGGTTCTGCCGGAGGTTTCTTCCTGTTAAAAGGGAGTTATTCCTTCCCACTGTTGCCAAGTGCTTGCTCATAGGGGGTCATCTGACTGTTGGGGTTTTCTGTCTATATTGTAGGGTTTTTACCCTAAAATATAAAGCGCCTTGAGGCGACTGTTGTTGTGATTTGGCACTATATAAATAAAATTGTATTGAGTTTAATTGAATTGGTCCAGGTCCTATTTATCACAGAGAAGCTTCTCAGTTCACCTTGGTGACTCCGCATCTTCCTCAGCCCCTCTGTCATTTGGAGTCCAACAAGGTTAAATTCTTGGGCCAATCCTCTTCTCTCTTTATCTTCTCCCCCTGGGGTTGATTTTTAAAAAACATGGCCTAGCCTACCATTTTTATGCGGACGACACCCAAATTTACATGCCCATGAAAATAAATGATCTCAGCTCCCCTAAACCACTACTGGAATGTCTAAAGGACATCAAAGTATGGATGGCCTTAAATTTTTTTAAATTTCAACTAAAACTGAGGTCATTGTGTTCCAACCTAGTGGTGCCTGTGCTGCTCTTTCATTGGATCTGGGCCCTCTGCAGCCATATGTTAAACCCACAGTAACAAACCTTGGTGTCAAACTGCACTGTGATTTTAAACTAGATAAGCCGATAAATTCTGTCATTAAAGCTAATTTTTACCAGTTGAGGCTTTATCCAAGGTCAAATCTGCTTTATCTTTTAATATTTTTGAATGCTTTTATCACAACACGTCTGGACTGATAATGTATTATGGCTATGGTATGATGGTGCCTGTGTTTGGCTTTGCTGCTGCCAGCCGCAGTTCATCTCGCTCTGCTGTAGTGCTATTTATCTCTGCCCTGTTGGTTTTGCTTTGTATCAGTGATGTGTTGGCTGCCTTAGTTTATGATCGCCTGACACTGTCATCCATCCGATCCTCTATGATGGATCAAGATGCCTCATCCTCCTGTGCCGGCGGTTTCCATCCTCTCCTGCCGGTGATTGGATCTTTGTCTGGCGTCCTCAGTGGTGCCCTCCTGGGTCCACGAAGGCCACAGAAGAGGAGAGGGAAAAGAGCAGGTGTCCAGGTGAAGCTCAGACTGTTCTGGAAGCATGGACTGGCTGCTAAGCGACATTGAGCGTTTCTGGTTACCTGTGCTCAGTCAGTTTCCATGGAGGTGAATTTTTCTTCCATGTCCCTGCTTGGATTTGCAGGGCCTGGCTCTAAGAGACTGTGCTACCTCAGGAGTGTTCATCCAAACTCTCTGGTTGTTTGGCCTTCCATCCCCTCAGTGAGTGGAATTTATGAGTGTCTTGGATCAAACCCTCAGTTTCTACGTCCCCTTATTTGGGCTGATTCTGATAATAATCGGACCTCTACCTCACTGTGCATGGCGCTATTTAATGCCTGATCAATGACTAATAAAACATTCTTGTTGAATGATTTTATACTCTCCAAAAAACTGGATTTCTTATTTCTTACTGAAACCTATTCGTCCATCATCAAACTTTGCCCGGGTGGTTACTCCTTCTGCAGCCAGCCTCAGATGTCCAGTTGAGGAGGAAGTCTTGCTGCTGTGTTTCGAAACTGGTTTTCTTATCGTTCAGCAAAAGTCTGTCATTTTTCATCATTTGAGCTGCAGCTGACTAAAGTCAGGAATAAGGATCCTTTTTATTGTGCTGTGGTGTATCATCTACCTGGCCCAAATAGCTTGTTTTTAAAGGAGTTCAGTGACTTTTTATCCTCGACCATGAAGCTGTCCAGGCTGGTTATAGTGGGGGATTTTAACATACACATTGATGATGATTCTGACCTCTTCGCCAAAAGTTTTATCAGCATCATGGACCACTGGACCTTATTTTTACTTTAGGTTTAGATATTGATTTTATCTGTTCTGAGGACATTTTTATTTCTGATCATCACTGTATTCTTTTTAAATTGTCTCTTCTTGTGCCTCTCTCTCCTGGTTCTCCTGGTTCTCTCGCTCTCCTGGTTCTCCTGGTCATGGTTCGGCTGGCTTGGGGTTGGTTATGGGGTTTTGTGTTCTTTTTCCTTTGTTTTGTCCTTTCTTTTTTCCTTATCTGCCTCAGGTGGAGTAGCAGGGTGAGCCTGGACTCCGCCTTTGGGCGGAGACTCGGGGGGTGAGCCAGACTGGCCTCACCTGTTGGCCATTGCTTCATCAAGCAGCAGGTATAAGAAGTACGGGTGGTGCCTCACTTCCCTGCCAGACCGTCCCAGTTGATACGGTGACATTTAGGCCTCCTAAGTCATAGTCAGTTGAAGTTTCTTGTTGTTTCACTCTGCGGTTTTGCTTATGTTCTTGCTGCTCCTTGTAGGACACCTACCTGTTTCTCGTCGGACCCTGTTGGTGAAAGAAACCAGTATTCACTGATTCCTCTCATAACCTCAGTGACTCCTCTCATCGTCGGCACCACTTGGATCTTGGAACACACATACCTGCCAGCTGCTCACCTGCCTGCCCGCTCTCCACCGGTTGCTCTGCAAAGGCTAGCTAAGACTCAACTCCAAGTAAGAGATGTTTAATGGAACACAGCCTTGGGCTGAACTCGCACCATCCTTTCCACTGGGACGATCCGTTAACCTGTCCTCTCTCTCTCTCGGCAGAGTATTTTTGTGAACCCAACCCTGCCCGAGCCTAACTGCCTCCTTAGTCTATGTTAATAGTTCAATTTTATGTATAATAATTCTATCTTTTAAGCTATACTGATTGTCGAGTCTGCTTTGTGGGTCCTGCCAGCCTGAATTATGACAGAATGGTCTGGCCAAATTCAGGACCCTGCAGACTCTGCGTCAGTAGTTACAGTCCTGTCCCAGCAGGGGATTCTATTGGGTCAGCATGACCGGGCCCTCTCTGAGATAGCCGAACATCTTAAGATCACACACAACCGTCTGGAACAGATGAGTAGAGATATTAAGAGTATTAATGTAGGGGTAACTTGACCTCCAGACGCCCAACCCAGCCTTGGTTGCACCCAAGCCGGTGCTCACTCCCGTTCAGTCAGTCAGGGATCCCACTCCACCGACCCGGAGTTTAGCGGGGAGATGGGACAGTTTCGGGGGTTTCAGTTACAATGTGAGCTTCTGTTTAATCGCTCTCCCCGGTCCTTTCCCAATGAGAGCTCTAAGGTTTCCTACCTGGTGGGGTTGTTAAGGGGGAGGGCGCTAGTATGGGCCGAGGCGTACCTCCAGACTACACCCCTCATTTTGACGAGTTATGACTCATTCGTGGCTGACTTTAGGCGGGTATTTGATTTACCTCGCAGAGAAGAGGAGGTGGCTAGGAGGCTCATGCTGGTTCAGCAGGGGAGTAAATCTGTGGCAGAGTTCTCCATAGAGTTTAGGATTTTAGCGGCCAAAGCAGGTTGGGGGGATAAGGCACTCAGAGGGGCATTAGAATAAGGATGTTAGCCACTCGAGATGAGGTTAAGACTTTGGATGAACTGGTTAGTTTGGCCATTCGTATAGATAATCGGCTCCATGAGAGAGCCTTGGAGAGGAACTACAGGTCCCGACAGGCAAGCCCTCGTCAGCATGGGTCATTTCCGGCGGCCCGCCTCTCACAAATCTATCTTTTAAGCTATACTGATTGTCGAGTCTGATTTATGCGTCCTGCCAGCCTGTTGGCCGTGTGGTTAGCTCTCACATCTTAAATTCCTCTACTACTGTTAAATTTTCTGATGCTTTTAATTTATTTTTATCTCCTTATAACAATGTTGCTCTCTCAACAAATCTTTTTAATGATCATTGTCTTTCCATTTTAGATAATGTCTGTCCTGTTAAAACCAGATTAGTTCCTTCTCCTTGGATAAATGACAGTATTCGCTGTTTAAAGCGCTCCTGTGGTAAAGTTGAGCGCTTGTGGAGGAAAACTCGTTTACACATTCATCTCTTTCATTTAAAGGATCTTTTAGTTTCTTTAAACACTTCAGTAAGAGATGCGAGGGCTGCCTATTTTTCTAACCTGTTTACATAGGGCAGAGGTAACCCTAAGCTGTTATATGACACCATTAGTGATATTGTTGCTCCTGCTCCACCTGCTGTCCCAATTTTTTCCAATGAAGACTGTGAAAAATTTCTTTCTTTGTTGAAAAAGTCAGTAATGTGAGAAACATTTCTCCTTCAGCATCCTCTCTGTCTGTTCCTATTCCAGCTCAGCCTGTTATTTTGGAACATTTTTTTATTGCCTACAGATATTAAAGAAATTAAGACATATGCAAAGGTTATGGACAGGAAGGGGGGAGAAGTGCAAAATGTAAGTAGAACATGATGTGCAAAATGCTTGTACTGAATCCAGTGTGCAAAGACTCTACTGTGTTATACTTTTTCGTATATTACCAATAAAAGTAGCAAAACAGTGGGAATTTGCAAAGTACATGTTTGTGGTGAGAGTCTGCATGTTATTTGTGTATCTGAGTAGTGTATATATCCAAAGAGGTTAGGTTAAGTGATAACTCTAAATTATTACATTTTAATTTACATTAAAAAAAAAAAATTAAATTAAGTAATCAATGTATAGATTGGGCATTTTATTGCATATGCACTTGTGATCTGTCATGAAGTGTGGAATGAGAGGAATGAAAATGCAGCAATCAAAAACCAGCAGGTTAAACTGAAAACTAACCTTTAATTAGGTTGTATGCAGAACTCCATGATACAGTAAAGCAAAAGTCCACAGATGGAAAAATAAACAGCAAAATCCAAACTTCCTCAGCAAACAGGGAGCACACAAGGAGAGGTTAACAGACAACCTGAAAAAGAACAAAGGAAATAGGCTATAAATACACACAAGGGAATTAGGGGAAGTGGAAATAGCTGGGAAACAAGGCAGAGCTGAAACTAATCAAGACAATGATTAAAAAGGAAGCAACACTGAATGTAAGACACGGGAGACAAATGACTACCAAAATAAAACAGGAACAACAGAAACAATAACTGAAACACGGAGATGCAGAGACAAGAACTTTACAGAATGAATAACACTGAAGGACCACATGGAGAGAACACTGAGGGAATGACTTAAAGTGTACAACCAGGACTATATTAACTTTGTACTTTTCATGTGGCTCTATAAAGGGTTCTTACAACATCTCACAATAAGACACAAAAGATGAAAGCTGATGGTGGTGATAAACAAGATGTTTGAAAGCATTGTAATTTTTGAGGTGAGACTTGCAACCTGCTATACAACATGCACACTGGTAATGTACCTCATTTTTGTGTAGCCCTTGGTGATGTATAGATAATCTTTTAGGGTTTTCACAGAAACACCACAGCTATGACAAGTATAATTTTTGAACATCCTTAATATGTATATGGTGTAAACTCTCCTTTCCCCATTCCCCTTAACACCAACAAGTCATATAAGGAATCTGCTGAGAGAAAGAAAAGCAAGTCTATTTAAGTGCAGAGTACACTGGAATAGATAAATCTGCCTACATCCAAAGAAGCATGTGTACTGAATACTAACTATTGTGTGCAGGTTGCTTAAAGGTAAAACCGCTAACATCACCTCAATCATTAGCTTTGCTAGCCAAGCTAGAGTAAAGACAGTGTAGTATATTAGCAAGCTAATGCTACTGAGCTTGAGTTGGGTATACTTACCTTGCAGATGCAATGTGTACCATTGTGCCTGCTGATCTGATTGTAAATTGTCCTTTTTCCTCACTTGAAATTAGTTGTTATTGATTTTACAACAAAAGATTTTAGAATGTTCCTACGTCCATGATGCTTATCCAAAAGTAAACACTGGTTGGACTTGTAAAGTCCATTTGTCCTCCTTCACCTGGTTCAAACTATAAATTTTCCCTTATTGCTGGCTATTTGATAAAAATAAAATAAAAAGTGTCCTAGAATCTGCTCCAAAGTCCACTACCGCCCTGCATCTTTAACTAGTTAAAGTTAACTGCTGTTGACTGTAGTGCCCACCCTATACTTCTTGATTCTGTTCAAAGCTAAAATACAAAATCTTATTCTGTTGCAGAATGGTTTCTGATTTAACCCTTTCACTTCTTACTGATATTTTTATGTTACCAAAAAGGATATTTTTAAAAAAGAAATTTTTAGTCTTATAAACTTTATTTAAAAATTAGTTATCTGTAAAATTATATTAAATGATATTGATTATATTTTTAATGATGCAAGCTTGTAATTTTACAGGCATTTAACATTTATCAACTCATTAAGTTTGTGAAAACTTAAAGAATAATAGAGAATCTGTATTTCTGTTATATTACTTTTCTGTAATTTTACCAATTTTGGTCAATAATTTTAAAGATACCCAACTACTATAAAATACACGATCTGTGAAATTACAGTAATTATAGCTTGTGACAAATGCAAAAATTTGCATATTGTTATATGCTTACATAAAAAAAGAATAAAAACTTACATATTTACACAACATATCTGTTAATTAACAAACAAACAAAGTCTATATACACAAATTATACTTCTTTTACTGTTAATTTTCACTCATAGCATAGGCCCTATGTGAAAAATTAATTGCCCCTTAAACCTAATAACTGGTTGTGCCTCCCTTGACAGTCAAGCATTTGCGATAACTGGCAATCGCCGTGGAGCAATTTTGGCCCACTCTTCTTTGCAGAATTGCTTTACTTCAGCCATATTGGAGGGTTTTCAAGCATGAACGGCCTGTTTAAGGTCATGCCAAAGTATCTTAGTCGAATTTAAGTCCGGACTTTGACTAGGCCACTCTAAAATCTTCATTTAGTTTTTTTTTTTTGAGCCATTCAGAGGTGGACTTGCTGGTGTGTTTTGGTGTGCTGGATAACCCAAATGTGCTTGAGCTTCAGGGCACGAACTGATGCCCGGACATTCTCCTACAGGATTTTCTGGTAGACAGCAGAATTCATAGTTCCATCAATTACAGCAAGTCGTCCAGGTCCTAAAGCAGCAAAGCAGCCCCAGACCATCACACTACTGTGCCATATTAGTTTTATGCCAGATGTAACAGGACTCAAACCTTCCAAAAAGTTAAACTTTTGTCTTGTCAGTCCACAGGATATTTTTTCAAAAGTTTTTTTGACAAACGTGAGATGAGCCTTTGTGCTCTTTTTGGTCAGCAGTGGTTTTCTCCTTGGAACTCTCCCATGGATGCCATTTTTGCCCAGTCACTTTCTTATTGTTGAATCACGAGACAAGTGAGGCCTGCAATTCTTTAGATGTTGGTCTGGGTTCTTTTGTGACCTCCTGGATGAGTTGTCGATACACTCTTGGAGTAATTTTGGTAGGCCGGCCACTCCTGGGAAGGTTCACCACTGTTCCAAGTTTTCTCCATTTGTGGATAATGGCTCTCACCGTGGTTCGCTGGAGCCCCAAAGCCTTAGAAATGGCTTTGTAACCCTTTCCAGACTGATCGATGTCAATGACTTTGTTTTTCATCTGTTCTTGAGTTTCTTTAGATCGTGGCATGATGTGTTGCTTTTTGAGATCTTTTGGGGGGGGTAAATTTCAAATTTCTAAACCTTTGATGTGTCTTGTCCTTTCACATGGGCTTTAGTTGTTGGACTATTTACAGAATACCTACAGAGACTGCATCAATTCATTTTCAGCACTAAAGCCTCCTCATGAGCTCTACTGAAGGTGGCATTGTCACTGTGGAACCAGAATGTCAATGACATAGTTCCTCATCAGGCTCACGATCCATCACAATTCACAGGTTAATGCCTTGAGCACAACTTGGGTGAAGACCCATTAGGTGATCATTGCATTTACGTTTGATTAAATTCTGACCTGTACTGATTCTTGTGAACTGTGGATAGACAGACAAGCTCCAGACTATTTATCCCACCTCGTTCTTAAACACACTGTTGCTTGCTCTCTTTGTCCACAGGCTCAGAATTCATTAGTTGTTCCTTGCATGAGACTGAAAACTAGGGGGGACAGAGCTTTTCAGTCTGTGGCACCAAGGCTTTGGAACAGCCCCCTGCTCCATCTACATTTAGCTCACTCTGTGGACTCTTTTAAAAAACAGGTGAAAACTTTAACGAGGCCTTCTGTTGAGATTCTTATTGCTATGAACTCTTATTTTAAAGTACCTGTTTACGTTTATTCTATTATTTTGTGCCTTAACTGGATTTGTATTGCTTTTGGGGCGGCTGTGGCTTATCCGCTAGAGCGGGTCGTTTGCTAATTGGAAGATCAGTGGTTCGATCCCTGGCTCCCCTAGTCTGCATGCTGAAGTATCCTTGGGCAAGATACTGAATGCCACATTGCCCCTGATGCATTTATCAGAGTGTGTGTGTGAATGTTAGCTAAGTGCTTAAGTGCAGATAAAAGCGCTGTATGAATGTGTGTGTGACTGGGTGAATGTGGCATGTAGTATAAAGCGCTTTGAGTACTCAAACGGAGTAGAAAATTGATCATTTACAGTGTACCCATCTTCTGATAGCTGCTTTCAGCAGGATAACGTGTCATGTCACAAAGCTCAAATCATCTCAAACTGGTTTCTATGACAATGAGTTGACTGTACGCAAATGGCTTCCACAGTCACCAGATCTTAATCCATTAGAGCATCTTTGGGATGTGATGAAACAGGAGATTGACACCATGGATATGCTGACAAATCTGCAGCAATTGTGTGATGCTATCATGTCAATATGGACCAAAATCTCTGGGGAATGTTTCCAGCACCTTGTTGAATCTGTGTCAGGAAGAATTTTAAAGATTTAAAGTTAACATGCATTTTTTGAGTTAAATATCTTCTACAATATCTTCTAAAAATCTCCAATTTTGATTAGATTTCATATTGTTATAACTTTAAGCTCTTAATAAACATCATAAACAACTTTATATATATACAGTATACAACATATATATATATACAGAGTTTATAGTGAGAAGATAATTGCATTTGACTCAAATAGGTTAATAAAATTGCTCCTAAAAGATGTTAGGATTCTATTTTTCCATTTCATTGCATTGTAAAAGGACTTTCGAAGGATACTGACATTATCATATTTTTAATCAGACTCCAACACCTGTGACACTTTCCATCAAGAAAAGACAGGGTGCCACCTATGAATATATGTTTGGATAGAAAATTAAGGTCATAGGTCACTGGCATGATCTGCTGTCAAACACAGAGTGAAAATGTGCTTATTTGTTTTTTAAGTCAAGACTGATTTCATTAAGACTGAAAAAGGCCAGCATGACATCAAACAGAGATTCAGCTTCTGTGATGAGATTAAACCAAATATAACAGATGCTGGATTGCTGAGGAATCTGGGTACACTTATTTACACATGGGTATAAGTCACTCACCTTAAACTGCTTACAGGCATTATCCAAAATCAAGACAGCAACTGTTTGTTTAACTGACAGTTAAAGAAAAAAGTCTTAGAACAAAATGCTTTTTATTATATATCAAAAATATGTGTTCATTAATATGGAGGCTTAACCCAAGAACCTGTCCACCTGATTATTAAGCTATCAGGATAGGTAAATACCATTTAAAATCCAAATGTTAGCTGAAACCAGGTCTAAATGTCGAGTGGTTTACCCAAGGAAATGTATGTACCGTATGCCTTTAGCAGAAGCCATACAAAGGGAAAAAAATAAATACAGGGAAGAAAGGATCCCATACCACTGTATTGCCTTTAGGGGACTAGGAGTGTGGAGAGGACAATGGGGTCAAAGCAACTTGATTTGTATCTTATGTCCTGTGGGACAAGAGAATTCACCGGTCAAATTCAAGTTACCTGGCCTTTGGCTACCCTGTGGCTCCTAAACAATAAGCTAGGATACTGCTAGATGTCTAGGTGAAGAGTAGAATGAAATAAAACTCTGTGTGTGTGTGTAAAAGACAGAAGGGGAGAGTGGTGGGTGGGGCAGAGAAATAATTTTTAAGAGGTATGAGTGCTAAAAATTGTGAAGCTGCCAGGAACAATTTATAATTAGTTTTTGCACCAAAACATCTTTGAATTTAAGTCGTGGAAAAAATTTAACCAGTGTGTGAAATATGTGAAATCAAAAGAAACATATAATCCAAATAGCACATATGATGTTATAACAGCTGTCTACCTGCTAATTTCTCTCTACATGGCATGATGCATTGTTGTTTTGGGAAAGTAAAGACATGAACTGTCATGAATATAGTTCACTGATCGTATGTCTGCAGAACACCAGTAAAATAAACAGCAGTAAACAAAGAGAAGCTAATGTACCTGATACAGTGCCGTCATATATTTGAAAAATTAGTTTCAATCAACTACTTGCACATTTTTTTGTTTTGCAAGCAGTAAAAATTGTTTTGTATTATTTTAATTTTGTGTTTGTTTTTTTTTTGTTTTTTTTGGGGGGGGGGGGGGGGGGGTTTTGTTTTTTTTTTTTGTGGATTTTCTGTT
>VUQI01056812.1:0-11152 GCA_015106735.1 Paratilapia polleni
AAACACCTAGGTTTTTTTCCACTCAGCCTTTTTCTTTGCTTAAATTAGGCCTATTATGTTCGTATCCAGCTCCATATTTTTATATTTTTTATGCATGGACTCTACTAGAGTGCAACTGCATGATGCACAATTCCTTATTTATGTTGTACTGGGCCTTGTTGCAGCCCCTTAGTTGATCCTCTGTCAAGCAAGCCTTTTCCCTTTGGCCACCTTCCTTTCTGATTGGCTGCCCCTTGAAAACAGAAGGTTTTAACAGCAGATGGGCTTGGCTCTTCTGCTTGCAGTCAGAGCTGTGTGTCTGAGATGACCTTGTTAAGTTGTATCCCCTCACTTTGACATCAGTGAGAGTCAAGAGCATTATGAGCAGTGAGAAGCCTGAGCTTTCGGCTCACAGGGATTACTTATACTGATCTCAATATCTCAAACACTGTCCATGTTTAATATGAGAGTCCAACACTGTCAGAGTTTATATGGAAATATATACTATATAATATATGGAGATATTTTCCTTCAGAATGCTCTAGACATATCAGGCAAGCATATTTTCTTGTTTGCTGTCTTTTTGAGGTTCCTGTTTTTTTCAGGTGCAACAAGTAGTTAAGTTCCCCTGCTGAGACTCTCTGTCTTCTCTTTTGTTGGCCAGGGGTTTGGCATAAGAGGAATGTGAGCTGTCACGCATATCACAGGGGAGGAGGAGATATTCAGGCACACAATAGACTGCCCATGTCTGGGTCATTTGTTAAAACACGGCTTTGTTCCATCTTGCACTGCATACTTCTGTGATGAGAAAGTGCTGAATGGTCCATCAAGAAGGCACAATTGTACTTTTTCATGGCATTGTGTGATTAGTGTTGGCCCAGTGCCCTGAACACTGGTTTCTACATTGCTATCACTTACAAAGGCACGGGCTATAAATTACAGATGGCGACAACTAATTTGTGCACACAGTTCCTACAATGGGTGTACACTGTTCTAGGGCTCAGTTCATAGACTCTCTTGTGCACTCCACTCACATAGCCACTCACTGTTGGGCACAAAAGTTAAAGACTCAACTTTCTATGATGTAAATGGATGGGTACTTATATAGTGCTTTTCTACTCTATGTGAGTACTCAAAGCACTTTTTAACTACATGTCTCATTCACCCAATCACACACACATTTATACAAGCACTTTTTTCTACACTTAAGTGCTTTTCTAACATTCACTCACACATTCATACTCTGAGGAGCGCATCGGGACCAATTTGGGGTTCAGTATCTTGCCCAAGGATACTTCGGCATACAGACTGGGGTAACCAGGAATTGAACCACCAACCTTCTCGATTAGTAGACGACCTGCTCTACCTCCTGAGCCACAGCCACCCCCAAATACTTACAGACCTACCTATAACACTGTACATTATGTGTCTATAGTAGAGTGTCAATGATCAGTCCTCACTGTGCACTCATTATGAACTGATAGTGTGATTGTTTCTGTTTAAATTATTATTATTAATTAATTATTTTGTTAAGTAAATATTATAATGTTTATTTGTGAGACAGGGGTTACCACTGTTCAGTGTTGAAGAACAAGTTTTATGAACAAATCAGTAATCTGTGATGTTAACAAAGTCACATTTTCAGCCACATCAGCAACAAATTTGAATTCACACTGAGGTGAATCATCTTCCTAATCAAATGAAATATCTCTGAGTTACTGAAGATCATAAGCAATTAAAAGGGGATAAGACTACAAGTCGAGAGTCACAAAGTCCCTCTACACAACTCAAAACTGACAGCATTATCTTTGCTTAAGTGGCTTTTAAACGTAATCATTGTCTGTGATTGTGTATACAGCAGTTCATTTAGTTTGAGAAGTGGCAATGGTTTGGGGTTGGGGATGGGGATGCATGGAGGAGGATCTACTTAAAAAAATAGCTGAATAAATGTAATAAATATGAACTTGAGCAATACTGTCACTGTCTTATTTTAATGCAATGCAAGTTAACACAAGGGACAGATGTGTGTCAGCTCCTCAATAAGTAGCAATCACATTTGCGCCTGAGATTGACACATCCAATCTAGAATACTTTTTCAATTTTGCTTGACTGTTTGACACATTTGACAAAAAAAAAAGAAAGAAAGAAAGAGAAAAAAAGATGAAGAAAATTCAGAAAAACAGCTTAAAATGTAGGTCATTCTCAGGGACAGCTGTGTGCAGTGTCATCCCTGCATGGTCACCAGAACGTTTGATGGAGCATAATCTCCCTGTCAGAGCATCTGCCTGAACACTACTACATTTATCACGTCTCTGGTCTGTGGGGGGAGGATGAAAAGCAGCAGAGAAAGCTAGGAACAAGCAAATTGAAATAGACCAATAAATTTTCATAAAAATAATCTAGCCCCATCCTGAATGTTATTTAAAAAAAAAAAATCTTGCAAGGATATATTCAAGTTAGCCATTCAAGATAAAGTATTATGGAGCCACGACACTGAGACTGGTGACACGTTTGTTATTGAACCTGTTCTAAAGATTCTCAACTTCAGCTCTACTAAATTGAATCCAAAAGAAATATTCATATTAGTGCAAGGGTCCTGAATATTCTGTTGATATTCAGCCTGGTCCCAGCACAGGGACCTCCAGAGTTGGAGATAATTTGTCTGACGTTTAGGAGTGGGACCACACCTCAAATACTCCTCTTGGTTGTCTATAAATGCCTTCCTGCTCTACATACCTGTTTGTTCTCATTTCCATGCCCCACCCTCCCTCTGTCTTTCTCAGTTTGTCACTTTCTTTCATTGGTAGCAGGGGGATTTGCTGCCAATCCTACCCCACAGCACAGTCTCAGGCCTAGATCATTGCTGAGAATCTAGCTGTCATCTTCAATCACTAAACATTGCCTAATCATGTTTGAGGTTGTGGCCCTTGCTAGTGAATGGAAAGTGAAATAGTGTAAACATGGGTAACTTTCCCATCTTCGCCACGTATACCCAATATTTCCTAACCATACCATCCATCCATCCATTTTCTTAACTGCTTATGCAGTTCAGAGTCATTGAGGGATGGAGCCTGTTCCAGCTGCCATAGGGCTAGAGGTGAGGTTCATGCTGGACAGGTCACCAGTCTATTACAGGACAAACATAGATAAATAGACAACCATTCATGCTTACAGCTATGGCTAATTTAGAATAACCAATTACCCAAACATGCATGTCTTTGGACTGTGAGAGGAAGTACTTGGAGAGTACTCACATAAGCAGATTCCACACAGAAAAGCTCCAGCTGGCCGGGGCAAGCCCAGGACCTTATCACTGTGAGGCAACATTGCTAACCACTGCACCACTGTGCTGCTTTCCTAGCAACATGTCATATCACTTGCTTGTCCATACCCTGTTATACAACTTATATAGTTCTTCCTGGAAAGGATTTTTCCTGTTTGAAAAGGAGCAACAAATTTAGGAAGATGGAAGAATGACACACATGAAATTACTTTCTCTTAGGACAGTAGTGTTGGATCCCCTATGTCGGACCATTATTTCTTCATTTAGTTTGTCTTTATTGATATTCTTATTTTTACTTAATTTTCATTTCCACTTGCTATTTGGTTACATTTAGGCACTAAAATCACTTTAGTAGTTTTATGAAAAGATTATCATTTGGTTTAAAATGTAGAATCTGCTTCACAAATTTGCCGTAGGTGTGAATGATCATCTGTCTGTCTGTGTTAGCCCCATGACAGACCTGTCCATGATGTACCCCGCCTCTTGCAGATGGATAACATTATTATAAACATCAGAACTCAGAAATGTGTGTGAATGTTAGTAAGCACTTAAGTATAGATAAAAGTGCTGTATGAATGTATGTGTGACTGGGTGAATGTGGCCTGTAGTATAAAGTGCTTTGAGTACACAGAAACTGAGTAGAAAAGCGCTATATAAGTACCAGTCCATTTACCAAATCATATATGTGTTGATGTTCATATATACATGATCTACTGACATGCAAGCATACTTCCCATCATGTCTGATCATGTTGATGTCATTGTTTTTTAAACTGAGACTGAGTCTGTGTTTCCCTAACCTTCTAGCTCCTCATACAGTGTGAAGTGTGTGTGTTTGTGGAATAGCCAAAAGAGTATTTTAGGCAAAAAATGGTAAAATACCCCCTGCCAGTTCGGCTTTAACTATGAGTCCATCAGCAGGATTCTGCGTTTAAAGATGTGGTTTCATTAGCAAGGGAAAGATCAAACGTAGGCACTGACCCTTCTGAGGATTGCACCTTCAGCTCCTTGTCTCCATCTCTCTGCAGTCACTGGAGATTTAACATAAATGCTGCAGTGCTTCATCCTCCACCCCAGTAAAACAGAGCAGAATATTCAGGGATGTGAGTGTCCCAGGGAGCCTGACCCTGACAGCTCTCCACTATAGGCTTTCTGCTGATGCCCAGAGTTTTTCCTAATGAGACTGAGCTGAGCAGCATGATGGAAGAGACCAGAGGATGCAATGGAGAGATCCTGTCTTAGCTAATGGCCCACTGCAGCAAGCTAATCACACAATGAGGCTATTCGCTCCTGATTTGCTGTAATCACATTGTGCTGTGATGTCTGTTGCCCTGAAAATCCAGATGCAGAATTTATCTTGAAAACACAGCAGGAAATGTTGATTACAGTTTATCTTATGTGTGATTTAAAGGGTTTGAAATGGCTCATTCAAAAACCACATTAGGATTATTTGCTTTCTTTCTGACATAAAATTGTCAGTAAGCTCATATCTTTTAAGTAGAGCTTTAAGTGTTTTAACTGAACATGAAGGTTCTATAATTCTAACAATATACACCAAAGCAAAAACAAACAAACAAACAAAACTCATGCTAAGGAAGCTATTCTACCTCACAGAGCTGTGATTGTAATCAACCCAAAAAATCTTGTACACAGAACTGATGAAAATCATTTTATGTGTCTAACTCTGCAATACAGTCAAATTTAGTTCACAGACTTTTGATATACTCTCTGCAGTCTCTTTTATGTTGTTTCTTACTCACATAAAGCCTTTAATGTGTAATACTCACTCACACTGGCACGTGGTAACACCTTGATCCTAGCTTCCTTTCACTGTTCTCTGCAGCTGGCTGGCCTCAGGCTGTTTTGACCACACTGGCTGCTTTGGTGCAGATCTGCTCTTTGTAGCTCTGGCATGTTGGAAACAGGGATTCCATTTGCCATGTTGACATACTGCAGTCTCCCTGTGGGTGTGAAGAGCCACCCACACACACCAAGATTCACCTTTACTCTCATCTCTCTGGACTTATCCCAGCATATGGACTAGGTTATTATTCGAAGAGTTTAAGATATGTTTTTAAAGGTCAGTAGCTGCAGGGTTGCATGGAGTCAGACGGGGCACACAAGAGGCACTGACTTGAAACTGGCAGCACAGTTAAAGGTTATCTTAAGTTCACATATTCCACTGACCACAACAAACATGTGCATGCACAAAGTAACACTTTTTCAGGGAAACCGGACAAAAGGTTTCATGAATTATTCCATCAGATTTTGTTAAATCTTTGGCAAACAGTTCTGTTTCCCTCCAACCAAATTGCTTTATGGGATCTTACTGAAGATTGAACTTTAACTTGCACCGTTTTGCTTTGTTTCAAAATCAGGTGGCTGAGCTACCCTTCATTGCCTTCCTCAAAGACATGATGCTTTTACAATAAGTGTTTAGGAGAGACTTCCGTCCTTGTGTGTGTGTGCTTTTGTTTCATATCTTGGCAGGTTATCTTAATATAGTATTCCACCAAAAGAAAAAAAAACCAAAACAAAGCAATGGTAATTCCAGATGGCCAGTTTGTTTTTTTTGTGAAAACATCAATTAATGGTTTCGGGTGACACAGTGTGTCCCCTGGAGACATTACATGTCTACCATGTTACATTAGTGGGTAGAATGTAAGTATAAGAAACTGACTTAAGTTCCATTTGTTTTTTGTTGGTTTGTTTGTTTGTTTGTTTGTTTTCTCTGAATTCACTGAATCTCAAAATTGAGACGTGAGTACATATTCATAGGTTTGGAATGACCATGGCAGCTAGGAACAGCCAATCCTGTCATTTTGTCAAAGCTGGTGGTGTCACTAAGATATGCACAAGGTATCCTTTGGCTTTGGTGCTGTGACTAACTGGCTGTGGCAAGGCTGGATGCAGAGAAAAAAGCTTCAGTTTTTTAAGAAAGAGTTTGTTATGAACCGGCTCCAAATTCAGACAAAAATAGGGAGACCACACAGATAATGAGGTTTAACCATCCCAAAATTTAATTAAATTAAACTGAAAAGAACTATATAGTGGCTAAGTCTAACAGAAACACTCCCTGCCTACCTCCTATACAAAACCAGAAAATGGGGACAAAGCAGGCAGAGTGGGCAGGGCCATCCACAGAGCATGCATAAGTGGGAGCTTTTTTTTTTAATACCATTTGTAAAGTTTCATTTAAATCACAGATTGGTTAATTTTAGGCACCAAATGTACTTGGCTAAAATAATGTTAACTGCGTTAAAATAGACTACATATTACAAAAGTTTGTTTTTGAGTCCAGTCAGAAGACAGTTGCAAAAAAATCCCTAATGCAGGGATTAAAGATTCTTCTAACTGAAATACATTATTTTCAAAGTAATATCACAAATTAAAAGGCACATTTATGCTTATATACACCAACAAACACATCGCATTTCATAAGTTTTTCATACCTTGTCATGGGACAAGTCTGTACAACCACACTCCCTTTTTGTCACTACACAATGGGCGTGTACTGAGTTGGAACTGGAAGCTGCATTTCCACAGGATGTATGTCATGTGCTTCAGACCTGTCCAATACAAAGAAAGGTTTCAGCAATATTTATACTTCATGCAGCTGAGACATTTGAAAATTTTTCATTGTGACATCATCAGCAGTATAAAATTTAGGATTTAAGATTAGTCAGAAGTAATGAGGGCAGTTATGAAGAGGATGAAAAGTGGAAAAGTGGTTGGTCCAGATGACATACCTGTGGAGGTATGGAGATGTATGGAGATTGTTTAATGCAAGGGTGATGTGCAGAGCTGTAGTAACTACAGAGGGATAAAGCTGATGACCCATACCATGAAGCAATGGGAAAGAGTTGTTGAAGCTAGGTTAAGAAGAGAGGTGATGATCAGTGAGCAGCAGTATGGTTAGAGCACTACAGATGGGATGTTTGCTTTGAGAGTCTTGCTGTAGTACAGAGAAGGTCAGAAGGAGCTGCACTGTGTCTTTGTGGATCTAGAGAAAGCATATGATAGGGTGCAAAGAGAGGAAATGTGGTACTGAATGCGGAAGTCAGGAGTGGCAGAGATGTGAGGACAGAGAGACAGTGGTGAGGTGTGCGGTATGAGTGACAGATGGGTTCAAGATGGGGTTGGGATTACATCAGGGATCGGCTCTGAGCCCCTTCTTGTTTGCAATGGTGACAGGTTAACAGATGAGGTCAGGCAGGAGTCTCTGTGGACTATGATGTTTGCAGACAACATTGTGATCTGTAGTGAGAGCAGGGAGCAGGTGGAAAAGAGCCTGGAGAGGTGGAGGTATGCTTTGGAGAGAAGAGGAATGAAAGTCAGTAGAAGCAAGACAGAATACACATGTGTAAGTGAGAGGGAGACAGGGGTAACAGTGAAGATGCAAGGAGCAGAGGTAGTGAAGGTAGATGAGTTTAAATGCAAGACGTCAACCATCCAAGCAACGGACAGTGCACAAGAGAAGTGAAGAAGAGAGTGTAGGCAGGGTGGAGTGGATGGAGATGAGTGTCAGGGGTGATTTGTGACAGAAGGATAGCAGCAAGAGTGAAAGGAAAGGTTTACAAGATGGTAGTGAGACCTGCTGTGATGTATGGTTTGGAGACGGTGGCACTAACGAAAAGACAGGATGCCGAGCTGGAGGTGGCAGAGCTGAAGATGTTAAGATTTTCATTTGGAGTGATCAGGAGCGACAGGATTAGAAATTAGCATATCAGAGAGAAAGCTCAGGTTGAGAAGTTTGGAGACAAAGCTAGAGAGCCAAGCCTGAGATGGTTTGGACATGTGCAGAGGAGGGACAGTGGATATATTGGACAGAAGATGTTGAAAATGGAGCTGCCAGGCAGGAGGAAAAGAGGAAGACCACAGAGAAGGTTCATGAATGCAGTGAAGGAGGACAGTGAGCGTTGGGTTGCTTCCATCCTTAAAATTTCTAAGACGGCGGTTCATAAGAACAAGGTCAAGCAGCAGACATGAGCTGCTTTAATCAGTGCTTGTTTGGACAGAGTGTGTTTTGCTTAGTAGTCCGATGAATACATTGAACAACTAACAGCAGCAACACTGGGGATGTCCTTACAAGACATTTACAGAATGATGGCTTGTGTTAATGGTAACTATAGTGTTTTTTGGAGTTAAAGAATAGAACTGCTCATGTGTGAAAGTGTTCACTGATGCAGTTGTTAGTGCACAGACTCCAGATAATCATAATAATAAACTAAAAAAACTGCTCTGCATTAGAGAGATTACCCAAGGTTGTTACTGTTCTGGTTCTCTTTATTCTTTTACTTTTACTGATAATTTCTCAAATTCTCTAAATGTCAGACATGCATACAGAGGAAAATATTCGTAATATCAACAACTAAAAAGAGAAGTAAAAGACAGTGATATTACAGATACCTACAGATACCTCCAGAGATATAGTACCTGCCATAGATATAAATACACTGATTTAGTTTAATATGTTGCAAAACTGGCCCTTGTCCAATTGAATACTGCTGCATAACAGGTTTATGTTAAAATAAATATTTAAAAAATGAGAAATACTAAACCAAATAGATTTGAACTGAGGATCCAGTCATGTTGTTTTCCCAGAGACCTTCATTTTTTCGTGCTGGGTTGAAGATGGCACTTCAAAAATATAACTTTTAAAAAAATGGATGAAACACAGCTTTTAAAGATATTCTGGCACTGATTTTGCATCTGAGCTTTGCTTCTGTTATTGTAGCCAGTGTATGCTCTATTTTTCCCCCTCATAACCTTTTAACAAAATAATCAATTTTGTATCATTACATGATGAAATAAGAGGTGGAAACAAAAACAACCCAGTAAATTAAGTACATCAGTAGTTAAGGTCCTTCCACATTGGTCTCACTTTTCAGACCCTTTCTGTACAGTCTGCATTATCATTTGCAGCATTTGTCCATCCTTTATATACTATGCATGTTGTGTTTTCTTCTGTCCTGCTCAGATGAATGTCTTGAGCCTCTCCCTGCTTTCACCCCAAACTCCACCAGGAGCACTTAAGGGCATTGTGGGAAATTTCATGCCACCAACATAATTAAATTCAGTGCTGAAAATTGAGAATAGGTTGTGGTGGTGAAATAAATGTGCATTCTTTGAGTACTAACCACAGGGAGAGCCTACTGTGTGATTACAGAATGCTGGGTTTCCTCCAGCCAAGTTAATATCCAAGCCACTCAGGCATGAATACCAATATTAGCCAGTTAACTATTGTTCTTTATTACTGCTTCCATAATGGAGTACTTATATGGGATAAATGGCTTATCCAACACTGAGCTTTAGAGCTGGTTGTTGTTATTTTGAATACTGCTGCACAAATAAAAAAATAATTAAAATGGTAGTGTTGTGGCAGATACAATCAGTTCTTGCTCTAATTTAACACAATAATTTTAGTTAAGCTTTAAGAGCACCTGAAATTACTATGCATAATGATCTGCTCTGTGAATTATTTTCACAGAAAAAATAAATCGATGTTGGCCATGATAGCTCACTGCACTGCAGCTTTAAAATATATGTAAATAGCTAAAACACAAGCAAATCAAGAAATAAGGTCACCTATGTGACAACATAACAAAATACAAATATTTATGCAAAAATAGTTTCTTTCTTTTGTGATAAATTCATTAGTATATGAACATGAGCATGACAGTTTTTTTTATGTTGTTGTTTTTGTTTTGTTTTTTTGGTAGAAAAAATCATTTCCCTTTTTAAATTTTCAATCCCCTTCATCCCCGGCCATAGAGGAACATGTGTGATGTACCAGCAATGTCTTTTTTATTCATTCAGCAATTTAAAAGAGTCATTGTATACATTGGAGATGGTTTTTAAATGCAAATGAATTTTTTACATTTATTTTTTAATGCATGTGTACCATCTGAGTCACACACAGGCATCAAAATATGAATACCTTTTGATCTATGTATTTATAACAGTGCACTTCAGTTTTTCCCCATGGAGACAATGCTGTGAATGTTTTAACTGGCTTCCCTCGTGCTGTGCAGACAAAACAGTTAAGTTAAACAGCTGTAGCAAGTCATATAATAATTTTCCATTTTGATTAGGCATTTTGCTTTCTGTAGAAGAAAAAAATACATAAATAAAAAAAGTAGCAAAACAGAGAGCAACATTGTCTTGCTGTGAAATGTGATTGAATTAGCAGGAAGTCAGTATGACTGTGGCTGACTGTCACTGAATAATGCCATGACTATTTCTCCAAATATGTGTTGTTCTTGTAAACTGTACAGTGTGGATTGTGCACTGTGCATCTTATTTTAAAGTAGCAGGTTCAGTTTGGATTAACATGAACATTCCTCCATCCTAAGCTTTTTACACTGGTCCTGTGGGAGTCCCCAGCTTTCCATTATACCCAGTCAGGTGAATTTCACCAGTCTGGCAGAGGCCAAAAACCACTCTCCGCTGACCAGGATGAGCGTCACATCATTCGAATGTCACTCAGGAACCGTGGATGGAATCAAGTAACCTACAAAAAGAATGGCAAATGGCAGGGGTGAAGTGCACAGCGAGAACAGTTCGAAACAGGCTCCTAGTGGCAGGGCTCAAGTCGTGTAAAGCTAGAAAAAAGCCCTTCATCAATGAGAAGCAAAGAAGAGCCAGGCTGAAGTTTGCAAAAGACCATAAGGATTGGACCATAGTGGACTGGAGTAAAGTCATCTTCTCTGATGAGTCTAATTTCCAGCTTTGTCCAACAGCTGGTCATCTAATGGTTAGACAGAGACCTGGAGAGGCCTACAAGCCACAATGTCTCGCACCCACTGTGAAATTTGGTGGAGGATCGGTGATGATCTGGGGATGCTTCAGTAAGGCTGGAGTCGGGTAGTTTCGTCTTTGGAAAGGACGC
>VUQI01056817.1:0-12627 GCA_015106735.1 Paratilapia polleni
CTTCTAACACATCAACTTTGAGTACAAAATGTTCACTTGCTCCGTAATATATCCCACCTACTAACAGGTGCCATGATGAAGAGATAATCAGTGTTATTCACTGGACCTGTCAGTGGTCATAATGTCATATCTGATCGGTGTACTGCCATTGAGACAACTTTTTCAGGGAAGACCTTGCTAAAACGGTCTGCCTGCAGTCCAAACTTGTCACTCACTGAAAGCATTTGGAGCATTATAAAACAAAAATACACCACAGAAGGCCATAAACTGCCGAGTGGCTGAAATTCTATATTAATCAAGAATTGGAAAAAAAAATGCTTGCAAACTATAGCAATTTATCTCCTTAATTCCCAAAGGCTGCATTTCTTTCCTTGAGATGCTCTGCCAGGGCTTTACTGTAGCCACCTTCAGTTGCTGCTTCTTTGTGGGTCTTTCTGCATTCAGTTTTGTATTTAATAACTAAAAAGCATACTCCATTGGGTTGAGATCAGGTGACTTGGTCATTGAAGAATATCCCATTTCTTGGGTTGCTTTTGCAGTATGTTTTTGGGTCATTATCCATTTGCACTGTGAAGCACCGTTTGATCAGTTTTGCAGCATTTGGCTGAATCTGAGCAGAGTATAGCCCCATGCACTTCACAATTCATCCTGCTGCTTCTATCAGCAGTCACATCATCAATAAACACTGGTACCCGGTTCCACTGACAGTCATACATGCTCATGCCATAAGACTGCCTTCACTGTGTTTGACAGAAAATGTGATATGCTTTGGATCATGAGCAGTTTCTCTCCTTCTCCATGCTTTTCTCTTCCCATCATTCTGGTACAAGTTAATTTTGGTTTTCATCTGTCCAAAGAATCATTTTTTCAGATCTGTGCAGGCTCTTTAAGATGTTTTCTGGCAAAGTCTAACCCAGCCTTCCTCTTCTTGAGTGTAACCAGTAGTTTGAACCTTGCTGTAAGCTCTCTGTATTTACATTCATGAAGTCTTGATTGAAGACTCCTCAAGAGTGTTCTTAACTTGGTGAGATGTTGTGAAAGGGTTATCTTGACTAAGGAAAGAATTCTTTAATTGTCTTCTGTGGTCTTTAAGGCCTTTTGGTATTACATAGCTGGCCAGATTGTTGATTTGGCCACTGCTAAAGTTTCTGCTCTCTCTCCAATAGGTTTTCCAGCCTAACTGGAAAACTTGCACTGACATCTCTTTGGGCTTCATATTGACAGTTCCAGTGAAGAGCTACCAAATAAAAGTTCAGCATGTGGAATCAACTCCAGATCTTTTATCTGCTTAATTTGTCATCACATACACAGGGAACAAGCCTCACCTGACTGTGAAACTGCTTTTCAGTCAACTGTCCAATTACTTTTGAAAATGGGGGACTATGCAAAAATTGGCTGTAATTATTAACCAGTTAATACAGTACTTTTGTTAAACCCCTTGAATGAAAGCTGAAAATCTGCTCTTCAATCAAAACTTGATTGTTTGATTTAAAATCCACTGTTGTGCTATACAAACGCAAAATTACAAAAATTGTGTCATTGTCCAAATATAGTGCCTTGTAAAAGTATTCATACCCCCCTGAACTTTTCTACATTTTGTCACGTTACAACCACAATCTTAAATGTATTTTATTGGGATTTTATGTGATAGACCAACACAAAGTAGTGCATAATTGTGAAGTGGAAGGAAAATGATACATGGTGTCATTTCTTTACAAAAAAAAATCTGAAAAGTGTGGCATGCATTAGTATTCAGCCCCTTCTGTGAAGGCCTCAGAGGTTTGTTAGAGAACATTAATGAACAAACAGCATCATGAAGACCAAGAAAACACTAGACACTGTTTGCAGTTTGCCACAAGCCATGTAGGGGACACAGCAAACATGTGGAAGAAGGTGGTCTGGTCAGATGAGACCGAAATTGAACTTTTTGGCCTACATGCAAAACGCTATGTGTGGCAGAAACCAAACACTGTACATCAACCTGAACACACCATCCCCAGCATCCCCATGGAGCTAAATACAGGGCAATCCTGGAAGAAAACCTGTTAGAGGCTGCAACCTGAGACTGGGTTCACCTTCCAGCAGGACAACGACCCTAAACATAGAGCCAGAGCTACAATGGAATGGTTTAGATCAAAGCATATTCATGTGTTAGAATGGCCCAGTCAGAGTCCAGACCTAAATCCTCTTGAGAATCTGTGGCAAGACAAAACTGCTGTTCACAGACGCTCTCCATCCAATCTGACTGAACTGGAGCTATTTTTCAAAGAATGGGCAAAAAATGCAGTCTGTAGACGTGCAAAGCTGGTAGAGACATACCCCAAAAGACTTGCAGCTGTAATTGCAGCGAAAGGTGGTTCAACAAAGTATTGACTCAGGGGGCTGAATACTAATGCATGCCACATTTTTCAGATTTTTATTTATAAAAACCATGTGTCATTTTCCTTCCACTTCACAATTATGCACTACTTTGTGTTGGTCTATTACATAAAATCCCAATAAAATACATTTAAGTTTGTGGTTGTAATGTGACAAAATGTGGAAAAGTTCAATTCAATTCAATTCAATTTTATTTATAAGGGGTATGAATACTTTTTCAAGGCACTGTACTTATGGACGTGACTGTATTTTGACCTGTTTGTCAAGGTTTTCTAGTATACTTAAATAAATCAGTGGTAACAGAAGTATGGTTTTGTAGGAAATTGTGACATAGTGACAAACCTGCTACCGAAGAGAAACCTTATGTAAGTGGCTATGTGTGTATATGTGTGTGTCCATGTGTGTTTGGGCCTGCAGCAGGAGGTATGCCAGCTAAAATGCCACAAGAATCCAGCAGTTTCCAGGGAAGTGAATGAGGAAAGGCTCTGCAATGTGGAGACTGGGTGGAGCTCAGACAGGGACTGTGAGGGACAGTCGGGTCTGCAGGGCAGCTGCACATGCACAGCTGTTTCAGTAACACAACTGATTCCAGAAGTGTTTCCAGACCTCAGTTTGGAGTCGACCAGTGGTCTGGAAAAACATTTGAGCCATGAAAATCCCTGCTTTGACCTTATAGTTTCTAATAACAATGAAATCAATGCAAAAAAAAAAAAAGACTATATTCAAATGTACCATTATAAAAAGTTCTTCCTTTTTGCCTTATGTGATATTAGGTTCAGCATTTTTTCCTCAAATGATAAAGCCCAATTCTGTAGAACAGGACTGAAATACAAATGTTTCCCATACTTTGCTCACTTATCATGGAGTATATCAGTGCAAAAATATCTGGATGACAGTCAAATTTCCACCTACCACTATCATGTCTGACCTCTCAGATGTGACTAAAGCTTTTAGAACAGTGAGGGACACCACTGACTCAGCATCCTTCACTGTCAGTTCATTTCTTTTGGCTCTGTAATGATGAGCTGTGGTTTTATTTTCACTTAATAACGTCTGTAGAGCAGGCGGCCTCATTAGTCTGCCAGACATAAGGTAACAAACTATTACACAACAAGAGTCCTGTCTCTGTTTTCCTTGTAACTTTAATACCATGCAATGATTTTCATTCACCCAAATATTTGCTGGAAAAAAACATTTCACCCGAACGTTTCCTGAACACAAAGCGGCCATTCAGGGTCTGGACGTGCTGGGTGGTGCTGCAGCGAGGCGGCTGGACTGGACAGAGGTGCCTCAGTCCAGCGAGAGATGATAAACACACATACAGGTGAACTTGAAGACAAGCACTCATAATATATAATATGATATACAGCCAATTTATGCTGGTTATACCCTGACTCTGATTTGTTTAAAGTGACCAAAATATTATTTAGTTCTTTAGTAATGCATTGTAATTATACACAACAGCAATTTTACACACTGAAATCTGCTAACAAGTCTCTGGGAGTAGCCGACCACTGTAATATAAAGCTTTTTGTGACATCTCAGGGGAGCTGGACAAAGACTGAAACTGCCTCAAGTGATCTCAGCTGACTCAGTGGGATTGAATCATTTTGGGTAATGTAGGTGCCAAGTTTGGAATAGGAAGAAGAAGCAAAAAGCAACATATATGTGGTTCTGCAAATGTGGCAACCTCAGGGACTGAGAAATGAAGCTAATGCTAAATTGCCAAAAACTACAGTATCTCAAAGGGCCACTTGAGGCTGGTTCCAAAAGTAAGTTGTACAGCTTTTTTACCCAAGCCAGCCAGCCAGTGTTTGCATTTGCTAATATCTTCTAAATACTTGAGGGCTGTGAGATAGTCCAGAAGAAACATTTTTATTGTGGCAATTTTTACCATGTTTTTGACAATAAATACAATTCCATTTTTAGGTTTTTTACTGGTCTGACTGTAGTAAAAGAAAGTCCCATTATGCTATTGTGATTTCAGGCATTTAGCTTCAACCACCACAACCAGGTGCTTTTACATAAATGCAAGCTTTGGGTTTAATTACACTTCTAGTGTCTACTCAGGGTTTGTAAATGGCTGCCAAAGGAATATCCTGTCATAAATCCTTATCAGGACACTTTGCATGCATTGGCAGAATGCAAACATTTTAAATTCTGCTTTCCTGTAAGAAAAACTAAAGGACATAAGTGTAGTTTTACTTGGGTTTGCACATATCAAAAAAGTGGTCTTTTCTGTCCAGAAGCAGGTGTAGGAAGGAATAGTTCAACATTCTGGATAATTATCAGCTTTCTAACCTGTAAATATGCTAGCCTAGTTCACTTCAGAACACCTGCACCTCTAAAGCTGTCTTATTATTACATTATATCTTTTTTAAATCCATATAAATATGACTCCATGAGGCTTTAGAGGTGAGTTTGGGTTCTTTTTAACCTTTGAACTAAAAGAGGTTCCTATTCTATACTAAGCTTTGCTGTACAGATTAAAACAAAAGGGTCTTTAAGTTCAACTTTGATTGTAAATATTCATCCATCAAAGACAAGCCACACTGACAGATGTTACTTTCACTGAGTCTAAAGAAACAACTCCATATATTGACCCAGGCAGCCATGCCTACACCACACACACACACATACACACACACACAAAAAAAAAATAAAATAAAATAAAAAAAAAAAAAAAAAATGTATGAAATAAAGTATTGCTCTTGTTTTCTTAAAATACACACTGCATTGTGGCTGCTTTGTGCCTGAGGGAGACAGTGAATTTAGGTCTAATGATTCTGAACAGGGCAGATGTGTTGTTTTTCATGTGTTGTTTTCACTTCTCTAATGGCACGTTGGATCTGACAGAAATTATAGCTGGAGAAATTGATGTCATGGAACTGAAAAATGCAAACAAAAATTGTTTGCAAACAAACAAAATGCAAACAAGCAGGCGAACAATCCCGATGAAAGAAACAGTTGACCACGCTGGAGCAAAACTGTGGGTTAACAGAACTGCTGATTTCTTTTTCATGAGTTTTTCTAATATGAAAATAAATCTACTAACTGATGTTGCATTTGCTACCATAAGCTACTGCAGTGACCTCTTCCATTTGACCCACATGGAAACTTTTATCATCATTGCCTTTATTCAATTTGGAAAATATTATTTGTGGGTGTCATGGAGCCATTACAAAGGAATGCAGTTCATGATAAAAACTTAAAATGAAAAAGACAAGAGTCAGGCTTGAGTTAAATTTATTCCTTCCAAACTGTGACCCCAAAATGCACCAGTGCAACACGCAAGTGTAACAGAAGATACAATGAGCAGATAAATATAAAATCTGTAAAATCTAACCACGTACCTGATGTTACATGTAGATCAGACAAGTGTTACTAATCACTATAAGCCTGCCCATTTACCTAATACACAATGTTTGAGTGTGAGTCATTTTCTTTAACAATGCAAACTAACTTTGTTCAGCACTAGTTTGAGGTCAAAGGTGGAAGGTGGGAGGGGTGAAAGTGTTGCTAAGGAGCTGAATCCATACAGGATGTTTGTAACAGGTTCCCAAAGCAGCCCGGACATACAGCCCATGACTTTTCCATGACTGAGTTTGAGCACTTCCCAGCTGTTCTTCCCTCCTGTTTATTTATTTATTTTTATTTTTTTGAATGCCAAAGAGAACAATCTATTTCTATGTACGTATAAAAGCTTTAAATACATTCTGCAGTAATAAGTGATATAGAAGTAAAATTCCATGATTTCTACTGTAGTAATTGCACTATGTGGGCCAGGACTGCAACACTGAGAACTACTCTAAATCTCTTAGGTTTACAGGAATATGTAAGTATAAATAAAAAGCACATGAGAGAAGAAAATCATAACAAAAAAGAAGAACTTTCAACACGGACAGGGTTTTAGTGTTTTGTACCATGCTTATGGTACAAAATTGTTCATTTGCTAGATTAGTGTCTACGTGTGAAGTCAACTGCAAGCAGCAAGATCATCAAGTTACCGTATTTAGCAGGATTATGTGGCCAGTGTGTACATTAGGTCAATAAACCCAGCATGCACAAATGGAAATTTTTTTTTCTCTAACTGGACTTCCAATCAACTTTAACACCCTTCCTGTTAAGAGTGTTTTCTGTGCGTCACTGCTATTCATAGCAAGTGTAAAATGAGGGAGTGTTTGGCAATTGTAAGGACTCTATCCTATTCTAAGAGGAGAAAGGGCACGTCTAGTTGGGGGGGCACAGGGGCAGTGAGATAATGTCTTAACTAGCCACTGAAGATGATTACAAGAACATAATGTGGTCATTTTTAAAGAATGGTGTCTCTTAAATCTAGACATGGATGTCTGTAGTCATGGCAGTGTGGTCCTTCTTTAAAGTGATGATGAGGATGACTCATTCAGAGCGGTGACTGAGCTTGGCTGTGGTTTACCAGTTGTCTAGGAAGTCGAATCCGGTCTTCAGGATGCTGCTGCTTGTGTTAAACTGAAAGGAGAGAGACAGAGAGACGATGATAAATAGCATCAGGGCAGAAGATATTGTACAAACACCGTTTGTGTTTGTGCTATTCCTGGTCTTTTAGCTTAGCCCCTGTAAACACAGAAGTCACAACAGACAAAGACCTTCTTTTGTAACAGCCCTCCCACTGTCCTAGAAGTCCTGGCCTACTCTTCCTGACAATTGGTTGACATGGGAGGGTTGTCAGATGATGCAGCTCACACGGGCCTTTCAGGCTATAAAAGCTGTGGGCTCTCTCTTTGATTCCACATGGCATCAAACCTCTTTAGAATTTGAGTTTCCGTAATATTTTTCATTAATTATCTTTTATTTAAGCAAACATCTTGCGTGGACTCCCTCCGGGCTCACATACCTTAAGCCAGTTTGTGACAGTTTGTAGTGAAAACTGAGAGAAACTGAGACAAAAATCAACGCTGCGCTGCAGCCACTGTCTGTGCTTCTCATGCATTCTTTTTTTGATCTTTGGCATTTTTTCTTGCTTGTTCCTCTTCTTGGTAAACTCAATTCTTTCCCGTTCAAGCCAACTTTTCAACTAATCAACGTTCCACCTACGCTCAGCATCCGTGCCACTGGGCTATGCAGTGTTGGCTTTTTGGAGAACTGCATGCAAGCGTGTCTCCATCACCTTTGAGTTGGTTGAATTCGTAGTAGCCAAAGTCCTATGCAAGCAAACACCAACGCGGGAAAATAACTCTCACATTAATCTTCTGTTACTAAAAAAAATGAATGTGACAGTGTTGGACAAAGACCAGGTGTAACAGACCAGTGATGCCTCACAGCAAAATGAGGTGCATGTGGTCTTTAGGTGTCACCTGTATTGATTGTGTAACCCCCACTGTTTTTTTTTTTAAATTTATTTTACCTTTATTTAACCAGGACATCATTTTTTAGGCAGTTACTCAATAGCAACTAAGTTCAAATGTAGCAGCCATGTATTAACTGTTATCTGCAGTGTTTTGACACAAGACTTGCTGTCAGTATCCGAATGCTATTTTCCTCCTTGGGTCCACAATCATGCTGAATCCTTGTTTTAATTTTAAAGCTATAGGTTAGTTTCTATAAAGTCAGTGTGAACAAAGAAAGGACCAAATCGAAAAAACAACTACTTTTCTGAACGTAGCCCTAGTCCTGAACCTAGTTGACCAAACAGCAGATGTAAACCTGACCTTTAAAAACCTGGACTAGGTCAAGAACCAATATTATTGTGGGCCTGTAAATACTGGGCTAAACATATATACACACAACCTATTCTTTTTAAAGCATACTGATCACATCATGATCAAAGCAAGTACTTTAATTAGGTAGACTTTAATTGTCTCTGTAACCTTTGATATAAGTTACTGTTTCAAATAAATTACTGTTGCACTGCACAAATTCCAAGCAAATCTGACCTGGGTAAAGCTGGGGCTCATGTCAAAGTTGGACGAACCCTCTTCCTCCTTCTCTTTCTCCTTAGAGACATTTGAAGGCTTGGACACCAGGCTGGAGGAGAACATTTCATCCAGCGTGTTGCTTACAGATGGCAGTGTGCTCTGAGATCTCTCCCAGCCCGCATTCGAAGATGGGACGCTGATGGGTGGGGGTGGGTTTGGCGAGATGGAGATGGATGCCGGGGTTGCGCTGACAGCGGTGGGGACAGGAGGTGGTGGAGCAGGAGGCTTGGGTGCTCTCTGCTTGGTGGACCTGGTAGGAGCTGGAGGGTGGGGCTCTGCTGTCTCAGGCTCCTTGGAGCTGATAGAGGACTCCTATAGGAAAATGAAGAGAAAGAAGTTAAAAGGGACAACATTTAGAAACTAACCAGGCATCATTTTCACGTTTTATTTATTTATTTATTTTAAATTGTAGCTTGTCTGCATTCGCCATCTGCTTCTTTGACACTCTTGGAGGCTTCACAGATGCCAGTTATTTCAGCTTCAGGCTAGATTCTATTTCAGGATACACGATGTGATAACGTGTTAAGATTGGAACTTTCCATCTGTTGTTTATCAGAAACTTTACAGGCTATAACTGATGGTTTTGCCTCAGAATTCAGCAGTAACCATAACTTTTTTGAAGAAGTTCCTACCTGCAGAAATTACACCAAATTGTAAATGGGACAAGATTAATTTTCTGTGCTTACCTGTCGGAGGTAGGATGGGAGGGGTTTCTCTCCTTTCTCTATGGATTTGATCTGGCTAGGGGTCAGGGATTGGAAGTCAGCTTGCTCGCCCTCCAGCCTGGACCTCTCAGCGCTGATCTTCCAGAAAGATGACTCCTCCTCCGGCCTCCGTGCCTCGCTGACAGACACCTTCACAACCACACCAACAGTTAATTACATAGTCCTGTTGATTTAGAGCTGCATTCTTAAGATATTGTGAAGCAGGGCTTGTCTGGTAAAATTCCTAAAAATCACATTCAAGTAAGTTCCGTTTAAAAATGTGAGTAAAGGTGAAGGTTATTCAGAAAACACTTCTATCTGAAAACACATCTATCTTTTGTGGATACAGCAAGCTATGGGAAAGATTGCAATAATCACACATTAGCCTTAATTGTATTTAACATTTCTGCCATTTTCACATCCACTTCATGTTGCTATAAAATTGCTTGAATGATTAAGGTTTTAACTCATTTTACAGTCCTATTATATCAGTCAGACTTTATAAAAGACTATCACCAAATAGGTAAACATTTCCTTTCCAAATGAACCACAGTACACTCCCAATCACTTCTTCAAATATGAGGCCTGATCATACCTTTGTTCCTGGTGTACTCTTGCCAATCTGACTGGAATGAGGAACCTTTGCAGCCTTTGACTCAGCCTGTGAGGAAGAGATCCCCTGATCTGCAGAGCCTGATGTCAAGCTGAACTCCATCTGACTCTGAAAGATGGGAATGAATGTAAGGGAAGATATACTTATGCAAAAGCATGGGAAATTCCTGTGTTACAGCAGCCATAAACATTGACTACACACAAAATAGCTTAAAATAACTATAAATAAAATACAACAGAAAGGAGCTCAATTAAATATAAAAAGTAAGTAAAATAAAGTTTAATTGTCTTTGAATTTAAATAAAATACAATAAAATAAGTAAAAATGTAAATAAAATACACTGTAAAAAGCTGACTATAATACCATAAAGTGGCTTTACACTGTCACATGTCAATTTGATAGGATTTATCTTTCTTTTTACCTTTGTTTCCCATGAAAAAGGGGCAGAGTGCTCATCCTGCCAGGTGATATCCTAAACAGAGAAACATGCTGTGATCACAGCTTCAGCTTACACAATTACTGTACTCACTGCCCACGTGTAAGTGTGCATAGGGGCATGTTTAATAAGTTAGGTGGTTTTAGTAAAACAATATATACAAGTTTCCATCATCTAGCTCCAACAAACTTTAATACTTCCATGACTAAACTTAGCTATTGTGCAACTTCCTTTGCACAAACCCATTTCTCAATTAAAGGACCAACTTTCTAACACTTCCTACCTGCCAGTTTAGAGAAGATTGAGAATTTTAAAACTTTCTCTACTTCAGTTAAATGCTGGTAAAAATCTGGTCTGCACTCATAGTATTGATAAGCTACTATTTGTGTAACTCATGTTACAAATGTTGTTGTGAGCTGATTTGTTTGTTTCTTGCTTTTACACTTACTATTACAAAACAATAAACACGTTGTTAGTTACAAGTAAGTAATGCCCATCAAGGTACACTGCCTTTGCAACCTCTTTGCTAGCCGTCTCGCCACAGTGACGTCTACCAACATATTTTAAAGGCTACGTGGCTCTTGTTAGCAGCCGTGGTAACACGGGCTATTCTCACCCTGAAACACACCTTAAAACCCACAAAATCCAAACTCTAATGACTTTTAAGTACCTCTTCTCCGAAATGAACTATCTTCTGACCCGTCTGAATGAGCAGTTTAGGGTAACAGACCACTTCTTCACGCTCAACTCTGTGCATAGCGTATCGGGCTCGGATATGAGGATCCATCATCCAGTTGTCGATAGCGTTATCTTGCTCTTGCGGCGTCATTTTCTCCCAGGTCGAGCCGTGCTTGGCTTTGATTTTCTCCCTCTCCTGCATTATCTTCTTTGCCATGGAGTTGATGGAGGAGAAGTACTCGAACTTCTTTTCCTCCGTCCTGTGGGCATCGAGCCCCGCTATGGTTGCGGCGGCCATCTTTAACTGGGGCCAGCTGTTGTTATTGTGAGAAAAAGGAAGCCGGTATTCGTCGCTGGGTGGGCGGCACCATTCAGATTTAACGGTTAATGGCGCCATCTAGTGTTTTTCCCGACTATGGGAATTTGTATTTATGACCTGCTACTGACCCAAAAATACTATGTTTAGCTGCTGGTTTGACCCATTTGTAGCTCCACTTTCTGTCCGTTTTTCTGCCATTCGAATCCATCAGTAACGGAAAGAGCTCGTGCCAGAGACCGTAGGGCTACTGGGTAGTGCTAGTCTTGGTTGTCTCGCTTGTCAACCATCTTGAAACGTCTTCGGGCACTTATAAGAGCAGTTAATAGCTTTAATTTCAGTGCTCATCGGAAAATAAAAACTGCACGTATAGATATGATAAATCAAATCAATCTAATCTAGTTAAGTGAATTAACCAACAAAGAAACTGAACTATTAAATTGCTGTAGATTTACTTTCAAAGGAACAAGGAACAAACTTGACAAAGGTTAAATTTGTTGTATACAAAAACAAAAAAGATCATGGCTGCCTGTTTTGGGGCACAGTACTGTGCAAAAGTCCTGAGCCACCCCTCATTTCTTTATATTTTCCTAGGAAAATGGGAAACATGCAAAAATATATGAAAATGCTCTTCTTTTGATGTTGGCTTCCTTTTATGGCGTTCTCTGTCAAGATGATCCCACACTGCTTTAAATATGTTGAGGTCCGGGCTCTGGGGAGGCCAATCCATGACTGATAGTTTTTCTATCCAGGTATGCTTTTACTGCATTGGCAGTATGTTTGGGCTCATTGCCAGTCAGATGCTTTCCAGATGGTATTGCATGGTGGATCAAAATCTGATGGTACTTTTCTGTGTTCATAATTCCATCAATTTTGACAAGATCTCCAACACCACTGGCTGAAATGCAGCACCAAACCATGACAGAGCCTCCACCGTGTTTTACAGATGGCTGTAGACACTCACTATCATAGCTCTCTCCTGACCTCCTGTGTAGGTTATATATTGATGACAATTTGAACAAAAAAAATTCAAATTTGTATTCATCACTCCAAAAGGTCTGCTGCCACTGATTTTCAGTCCAGTTCTTGTGTAATTTGACATACCTCAGCCTTTTCTCCCTGTTTCCCTTCCTTAAGAATGGCTTCCTGACAGCCAGCCTTCCACTGAAACCATTTCTGATGAGGCTTCAGTGAACAGTAGATGGATCAACTGAAGGGCCAGATGCATCTCTCAGGTCCTGTGTCAGGTCTTTGCTGGATTTTTTTCCCCTGTTTCTTAAGGACATGACTTTCAGATACTGTTCATCTGCTGTTGATAGTTTTTAGACCTGCCACGTCGTCTTTTGTCCTCCACTTGTCCAGTTTTTTACACACTGTACACCATGCTGAGGTATGCCAAGTTTTTGGCTAATAGATCTTTGGAGTAAAAATACTATTTTATGCCTGTCAAACTGTCATGGTCCTGGGTCTTGACCAGCATTTTAGTTTGAATGTTTATCTGTTCATTATTAAATGTTCCAATGTTCCTCCTATGCTCCCTATTGTCT